>CM041294.1:106612115-106844615 GCA_023052935.1 Piezodorus guildinii
CTTGAAAGTCTAAGCTTAAACATGTGATAATTAAGTTTACAGTGTCCCGTATAGATAGCAGTAATTCTTTTTAAATAGGTCCTACTCATACTTAGTAGGCACTTATTGCTTCTATTAATACTGGGACAATCTAAAAAAATTGAGTGAGTGTTGTTGTCTTTAGTTTAAATTTCATTTTGTAGATTTGTTTAACAGTCCTAAAGGCAGAGCTCAAGCTGATACTGCACATGGGTTTAGGTGTTAAAGGAATAGTTTCTAAGCCTTTCATGGTCAGTGAATCAGCTTTTTTATTGCTGCTGATTCCGGTATGTCCAAGAAACTATTTGATGCTCATTTACACTTTACACTTCAATCAAAGGAAGCAATATTAAGTAAATCTAGCCAACAACTAGTAGCCATGAATATCTCAATCAATCATATCTTGGCACTTTTAAAGTAATATGAAAGTTGTGTGGTCATATGGTTAAAAAAAAACATTCATAATAATAAAGTTTAAATATAAAAAAAAAAAAAACTAAAAGCATACAGAAACAAATAAAGTAAATTACCTAGCAAATTCAGCTAACTGTTTTGGGTCACTTAAGTCTAAGCCTGGAATTGCTTCTTGCGGAATTTTCCTGTCTGTCATATAGTCTTCGTAGTCTGGATCTGGGTCTGGATTACTAGCTTCATCTGAAAATTTTCAACAATTATTTCCGACATTTAAAAAAGACTATAATAAACTTCCTGATTCACTCACATGCTCATTTATATCAAATATAGGTCTGTTTCCACATAACTATTTTGCCTGTTATGCATGTGTGGTACATCTGACTTAAGACAGAAATGTGTATTGTGCATACTACAGAGTACTGTACATGTTAAACAGTTGAAATAGTCATTAGGAGGCAGATCTTGTATAATTCCTAAGTTTGCAATCTGGACAACCAAACATGGATTAAAAATTAAGTATATTTACTTAAATGTAAAAAAAAAAAAAAAATCTCACATACATAAATAGGATGATCTATAAAAAATTAAATGTTTCACCAAATAAAAAATAAAATAAGAACAAATAGAAATGATGTTTATAATTGTATCCTACCAGGACAAAAATGTAACTAAACATGATACTATCAATCCAAGAACAAAAATTATTGAAAAGTTTTATTTAATTTTATTAACTGGAGTGCTGCCAATGGGCAGTTTCTCTTCATGTTTTTCATGTACACTATCATTTATCAGCATATTTACTTGATCTATTATAATATACAGTTGTAAATTTAAATAAATTATAAAAAAAAAAAAAAAATTTATCATGACAATATTTATTCCTTTATTTTTCTGTACCAACACTTACATTTATCGTAAAACTTTTTAGTACTGTTGAAGAGCTGCCATGGAGGTCAAGGTTATTGTTTTCACAATAAATAGGTATCATTATATTTTGTTATAATTCATAGACTGTCATCAGAACCGCCACTTCCTTCATAAACACAAATAATACTACAACAACCACAACAGCAATCAATTGTCTACAGTTATTAGTCAATTTTGTATCTCTTGAACATTAATCCTAACTAATTTCTAAACCAGAGAACCCTAATTCTTTATTCACTAAAATAAAATTGGTAGTGAATTATTCTATTTTTGTGAGGTAATAAGATCATTCATGACTCTATTTAAACAAGAAAAAGTAAAAAAAAATATTGAACATAAAATTCCTCGTTCGAAAGAAAATTTTAAGATTCTTTACAGAATACCTAGAATGAGAAAAAGCTCCATCCAGTGATCAATCCCACAGCTATCAGTATAAAAAAATTGAGCATAACTAGTAATAAATGTTGATTTACCAATACAAAATTATTGATTAATAACAACTTTTAAGAAAATTTAGAAGAAAAAAATGAGGCTATTGCATACTGTGCTCGGCAATATTTGATCCTCCAAGGAATACCAACAGGTTTTTGACAGGCCTGCAGTATACCTCACATAAAAGTTTATAAATCCATAAATTACAATAATATGTATATTTGCGGTGAGGTAGTGATTTCAGTAAGGTTGGTAAGCTCTTAATAACTCTATAAATGCAGACATTTACTTTTGATTACTTTGCATGAAACAATTTTAAGAACGTTCTAACAAAAATAAAGCTATGTAATATTTAATGAAAAAAAATAAATTCTGATTTCAGACATGTTTGTAGAAAACAAATCAGAGACGTTTACATTAGAGCGCGAAGTATTCTTTTGTTTTCAAATCTAGCCATTAAAAATAATCACGCATAAAAAAAAATTGCTGATAGGCATATATCACGTAAAATAGGGTATCTACAAAAAAAATAAAAAAAAAATAATAATAATAATAAAAAACAAAACATCAAAAACTAAAAAAACTTCTTGATAGATTTTGTTTGTTTTTTATTCGTCACGTTTATGTTTCTAAAGCTAATCGGACAACGCTATAGTGGGAGATCTAAACTCTGTCTATCTTAATTAAAATAGGATGGGAATATTTTAAACAAGTACTTGACTTTGCAGATGCTAGGGACTCCATTTGATAAACTCTATTTTTAACTTTACAATAATGTCAGCGCATTTATTATAGATTTAGATTTTTCATTAAAAGTTCATTAAATCCAAAAAGTACTAATCTACAACTTTTTTTTTGTCAATTTTCTTAGGAGATTTCTATAAACAGTTTCTAATGAATATATAATTTGATAAATCTTTTTAAAGTTTTAGATAGCAGTAGACAAAAAAAAAAAAAAAAAAAAAATCAAATTGATTCATTACGCTTGCAAAATCTTTATAGAGCATCAAAGTTCATCTTGTGGAGTACTGTTAACGTAGTACGGTCCTTCAAAATTAGCACCATGCTAATTACTGCTACTACACTTCTATACAAACTACATTTTCCACAGGAATAATATGTATGATTAGAAACTCGTTGTAATGTAATTAAATCATGTTCTAAAATCAATCATCAATAGGGAAGGAAGTAACACTTTTTTTCTCAAATTTATTTACTAATGGCTTTAGTTGCCAAATTTTTTAAGTGTTTCTGCAATCTCGGCCCCATATAAAAGTACTGCCTGAAGCAGAAGAGATCATCAGCAATTATTAAAAAAATCATTGTTGGTGGCTAGAATGATATAATAAATTTTGGAGATTTATCATATCTTAATTTTGAGTTTCTGTGTTTTTTTCTGAAAGAATGTGACAAATTCAATTTATGTTTTTGAACAACTACTTAGAAATTCTAATTAAATAACTTTAAGCTGTCAGTACATGCATTTAGTTACATGTTAAAACCACTCCATATACCTTTGCACCACAATAATACCTATATCAAAGTTTCACTGAAGGAATTAGTCCGGGTGGCGGTCATTAAAACACTTTTAATGACCGCCACCCGGACTAATTCCTTCAGTAATTCTCAACGGTCAACTAATTATATCCACAATATATCAAAGTTTGTAAAATCTCTTTTAACTTCTTGAATTCAATTAATTGTGAAGAATATATAAATCAGTAACCCTGGTTACACATAGCGGTAATCAATTCTGACCAAAAACTCATTCAATTGATAGATTAATGGTCTACATTACATCCTTAAAGATTATATGTTATGAAAGCCGATGTTTTAAAAATGCAAACATGTGGGTAACCATCAGGACTAAAAGAAATTGCCAAAATGTATGAAATGGACAAAAATTACAGAAAGGTACGCTTGAGTCGATATATTATTCACTGCAAAATGACAATAAATGAGAACTTAACAGGGTATTCTAATTTTATACTCAGCAAACATATCAAAATTAGCTAGACACAAAGTATTTCTTTCATACAACAAAATTGTCCACTTAATTGCCGTTACTATAAATACGAGATCAATTAATTCAATACATAAATATATTATTGAAAATACAAACATTCCCTGAAACTTTTTCCTTAACCACAGATTAAATAATGGATTATATTAGAAATATTGTAAGACATCTTCACAGAATAATAATGAGATAATCTATTATTAAAAGATGTCAGGTATAGTCAAGATTATAAGAGTAGAATAAGGGGTTATGTCTAAATTTCAAAGAGGGAAGTAATAATGCTTTCAATATTAATAAAGTTAATTGTCAAACTTTTTAAGAAATTGAAATAAGGTAATAAAACAAGTAAATGAAAATAATCCCCAATAAATTTTTAGGAGATATTGTGGGAAATCAGGTTAAATTAAAATTTTAGACCATGAGATTAGGATTCTTTACAAAATTTGTAGAATTTCATGAAAACAAAATTCGAAAATTATTTGGAGGTGTACTAAACATGGCGACAGACCGCCATGGCCTAAAAGCGGCCATTTTACATTAATAAAAGGAGCCATATTGCAAAATAATAATGGCAGCCCCCTTGCTCTGTACATGGCCGTCAAAGAACCAAAACAAACATCTAAAAACTTTAAATTTCAGGACTAAAACAAAGTGACAGTCAACCTAACTTTGGGGAAAAAGTAAGTTGGATGTGGGGTATCGATCGGCCTTTGTGTGCTGGGTTGCCCTGACGCGTTAGCACAAGCATAGCCAACTCAATGCCGAAACACCATCTCATAAGGTTTGTAAATGAATTTAAAAGCAACTTACCATCGTCTGTACCTGAAGCCCACATTGTAACAGAAAATTCACCTTCTAAAGTCCTTATTTGAACCTGTTTTTGTTCCCATTTCCTTGTCTTTGTCTCGGTAATGTCCGAAAAACACTGATCACCTCCACGGAATCTTGGAGTCTTTTTAGGTTTTCGTTGCTTTTTAGATGGACCAGGACTTGCTTCCACGTATAATTCGGTTTCAGGAACGGGTATCTGTTCGTACACTGCAAGCGGATCAACTGCTCCAACAATTTCTTCCTGTGTTTGAAGTATAATTTCTTCCCTTTCATGGTCCGTAATACCTTGTAAGGAGATCATAGGCTGCCCTTCTACGCACTCTATTGTGGTTTCCACAGTTTCACAAGGTATTTCCACCGGTATAGTCTCTATTTCAATTTCTTGTATATCTTGCTGTATCTCTACCTCCGAAACATAATCAACCGACGCCATATTTGCGACTGGTCTCTATGAAGCCTTCATCAATTTCAATTTCATTCCAAGAGAGGCCGCTAGCGATGCAGTCGGCCTGTAATCAGTGTAAAAATTGGCAATACGTATCAAATTGAAAAAAAAATAATAATAGCTCTTCCTTAAACTGTAAATAATTAAATGGAAAAAATACACAATAACTATATATATATTTAAAAAATCATAATCTAATCAATATAAAAAAGCCAAAAAAAATTCATCGCTACATTTCCTTTAATACTTTTTTTATTTCAAATTTAACATAAGCCAAATGTTCACTTCATTTGAACGAATTCATAATAATATTCAAATCTCAATGTACATACAATACACGAATTTGCGTATTCGTTTCCTTACAACAATTTGCGATAAAATTTCAACTAAGATTAACCTGTTTTGAATTTACTGTTTGTATTACTGATTTTTTTTTTGTGTGTTGATACTGCTATGCAATAACCATAGAATAAAGAATGGTCCATATGAAATTTTGAAATAGAATACTTCCTTTTTTTTTTTTTTTTTTTTAAATATTAGATACGGTTTATGATTAACGGAGTGGGGGGGGGAGAGAGAGAGAGAGGAAAGGGCTTTTCATTGATACATCAAAAATTTACTTGAACACTGTAAACCAGACATTAATAACAAATAATAATTAATTTATGTTAGAAATTCAGAACTATTGATATAAAATTGTGGTTTATTAATTTACATGTACAGCTTTAGGTGTAGTTTATAAAACCAATGAATCTACTAAGGTGCAATATCCTTTGATAGTGAATGGAAAATGCATTGGATCTCTACATGAATTTAAATTGTTTAAAATTACCATCCACTCACAAACTTTTCATTTATCCTTTAAATGTTAATGACTACATTTATTTATAACTCTGAATTGTACTCTATAGTTCATTACTGAAGGAAGTCATGAATTCCAAATTCTATTATTATTGATATTTTCAATAAAGGAGCTGCAAATATATCTCTACTATCCTTTAAGGTAAAAAGGATCCTGGATACCATACTTACTTGATATCGAAAAACTAACTACCAGTCGAACATAACAACCAGCGTATCTGTCTGCCAACCTACTTTATCAGTTCAATACTTTTTAGTGGCTAAATGTGCCTCCAGGTTTGATCTACCATTTATTTCAAGTCACTAAAAATCATATCTAAGCAATATCCTGCTCAGATATGATTCTTCACTTACTGACTAATTTTATTGATTTGTCTTTTAATTTTTGTATCAGTGACAATGTTGTGATAAACAAATGAATTTCAAAATAGTAAAAACCTGAGTCCTGATGATGGGAGTGAGATCCCGAAACGTTGAATTGGTGATTTGATAAAAAATTAAGAATTGGAAGAAATAAATAAGCCCTAATATTAAGCTATATCTTCTATTGATAGGAATATATTGATGTAATGTTATTGATATTTAACGATAGAACATCAAACATAAATTATAATCAATACTTGATGTTAGTTAATAGTGAGCCGAGGTAAGAATACATTTAGAATGTCTTAAAAACATATTAAGATTTTTATCCAATGATCATAATAACTAATTTATTGAAGTTTAGGAGTGTTTCATTATCTGGCAGAAAACTAATATAAATATTTTCAATAATTTTTACATGAATTTAATACTCAATTTTTCTTTTTAGAATGAACTCCCAGCAAAATTAATGACTTAATTAAATAGTGAGTCACTCATTCACGGTATTATATTCTACTAACTGCTTTTAATCAAGGTATTCTAATATGCTCAATATTAATAAATAATTCTGTTATATATTAATTTGCAATATTTATTTGAAAAAAAAAATAATTGTGCTGTAATTAAATTTTAATTTATTAATTCAATACTTTAACTTTCAATATAAATAAAAATATTAATAATATATTAATGCAGATATTCAACAGACTTTAACTTCTTTTATTTTTTTTTATTCGTATAATCGTGAATAAAATACTGCGAAGTATATAAATACCATTCCTAATTTCTTTTCACACATCATATTCAAAGGGGGTATTTAATGTAAGGTTCATAGAAAAAAAAAAGTACGGTTTGATAAATCAAATGGATCTCTTAATAACACTTTAAAGTAAAAAAAAAAAAAAAGCTTAGGCAACTCACAATGGGTGGTGACTAATGGTGGTCCAATATAAATACAAATGGGTGTCAGACTAGTTCTCATCAATAAAAGTACTATTTAAATACAAGCATATTTAAAGAACCAATAAAAACTAAAACTGAGTGAAATAAAATATGAAATGTATCATCGCTTAACTAAAGAAATTTCTTATTCAGATAGATGAAATAATTCAGATAGCTTCCATTTAATACTCCTCTCTTTAAAGACATATATTTGAGTACTTTCGTGAAATTCTGATTGTTACAAAAGATTACCTTCAGATCTTTTATACTCAATGTAATAAAAAAAAAAAAAATAAAATAAATGTTTACTTTATGAAGTGCATCTAAAATATTTCATGTTCCAACAAATAATATACAACTTATAAGATATCTACTCCATAATTTCTCATTGTTATTGTAAATATATATATTGGATTCACGCTGGAGACAGTTTCTGTCTAACACAGCATGAAAAAGTATTTAAAATAACATTAAATGTCAGAATTTCTACTGCCTCCTTCAGGTTTTTGGAGTGTTTATTCAATGTAAATTTTAAAAAATCTTACACAGTTCTGTCATCTAATTCTTTGAACAAACCTAGGTATATATATTGCTTCACGAACATTCTTAAATAACAGCTTTTCTTCATCACTGTGAAATCAGTAAACATGAAAAGAGCTCTTTTCGTAATCAAAGTCCTATTATTAGTAGCCAAAAGAGAGAGAAAAAAGTATAAACCTACTTAATTAGAGAGAGTAGACCATACGTCACTTTCGAGTTTTATTTGTTTAAAGAACATTGAAAAACAAGTTAATATGAATTTGGATATCAAGACTGCTTTTAATGGAACACTTACAAGAGAAAAAAGAAAGGATTTTATAAATGTACAATTGTGTTTATAAATGTGCCAATGGTGTTTTGTTGTGTGGGGAGCCTATGGCCGAGTGGCTAGTGCGCTATTCTCTCACACCAAAGGTTGTGAGTTTGAATCCCAGTCTTTTTTTCAAGCATGTAATTAAAGGAATTTTCACAGCCTCTCCCCTTGGTATGTGAGACAGTCCACTCACAAAAATAGGCATAGGGAGTGATGACCCTACCCTATAAAATTTCATCGAGAAATGGTCTGCCGCACCAGCAGAAAAAAAAAAACAATAGTGTTTAAGATTACTTCTATTTATTTCAATAATTTACAAACTACATAAATATCAATCATAACAAATAAATTTACATATTTACAAAAGTTTACATAAAACATATACATACAAAATATAAATTTACATCATTCTGAACTAAAATACAAACAGAATATTTTAAAGTACTCTTAAGGTAACAATAAAAAAAAAAAAATAAAAAAAAATAAAAAAAAAAAATAATAATATGAATATTAACACTTATCAGATATGTTCCAAACCTTTTTCAGCACATAGTAATGACCAGATCTATTGTCAAATACCTATAAATTATTTCAAACTATAAATTGATTTAACATAAGATACCTTTAATATGAGTTGAAATGTTAAAAATAAAATCTATAAGTGATAGTGCATTTTAATACAAAATTTAAAAACCCAAAATTTTCTTTAAAAAGAACAGGATATTTTCTTTGGTCAATGACAATGTTTCTTTGGAAAAAAAAAAATATTCAAATATATCACTGGAGAAGTTAATTTTTGTTAATACTTCCATACAAAATACCACCTTAGATTACTTATATATAACCTCTATTCGAAGAATAGATGAGTGTGACTAGCACAGATAAATGCAATTGAAAATGGAAAAGTTGAAATTAATGAAATAAGTTTTCCTTAATATTAAATAATTTGGAATACACCACACTGTTTCATTATTTGGAAAATAACTTGTTATAACCTAATAACAAACTTTTAATTTTCGCCCAAATAGTTCTTATAAAATATTAGATATAAAATGCATAAGTGCGGTATGATATATAAACATATATATCGTCAACATATGTTCAATAATAAGACAGTCAAAAATATAACACAAGTACAAGTAATGGAAAATAGACAGATTAGAAAAAAAAAAAAATCCAACCTTATTTGAATAAAAAATAGAAAATGTTATATTACTCTTTTATTTTAAAAATTATTACTGTTAATTTGTATTTATTTTTTTTTTTTTTTTACAAATTACTTCTTTTTCCTTATTAAAAATTGCTTAATAACTTATTTATTAATCCATAAACATCTGTCTTTTTTGTGTATGCTTACTTATACATTATAAACATTACACATACATACTTAAATACATATGTACACAAGCTTAAAGCTAATATTTTATCTACATACTAAATGATAGAAAATAATTAAAATAAACAAATAAATTATACCACCCTAGTAGTTTGAAGAAATAGGTTATCTTGAGGAAAAAATATTGAGACTATTTAGACTGCTTGTGACCCCAACTCTCTTCCTGACGAGCCTTGCTGCAACTAAAATTGTTTGTTTATAAGAACAATAAGTTAGATTTTTTCTGGAAAAATCATGTGAAATCAAATTATGCAACATTGTTTATGTTGCATGCAATATTGTTTGGTTTATAAAAAAAAACTCATATCTCAAGACTAAATGACCAAATTTATTTTTTCAAATAAAAAATTCTATGAAGAACTTCTAATAGCACCAATATTTAGTATTCATTATTATATATTATTACATTATAGAATTTTTTATTTTTGGTATTTATTTATTAATTCGGACAAACAGATTTTTTTTAAATTTGTTATTCAGGTTCTAATTAGCTTGAAACCTAAGCCCTCAAATTTCGAGGGGGAGAGTGTAATTTTTTAAATTTTGATTGATTACAAAGGTTCAATATTGAAAATAATAAGCCAAAAGAATTTATACTAAACTTCTTTAATATTTCCTTCTCTTTTCTTTCGATTTTCATTCAAATAAAGTTTCCTGGTTCCAGAACACATTACATTTTTTCTCTATCATCAATAATAATCGAGTTATCAGGGAATCACACCTCTTAAAAGCTCTATCTTGATCCTATGTAAGTTTTAATGCGCTTTACTGGTTCTAAAGCTCTAAGCATATTTTTCTCTATCTTCAAAAATAACTGAGTTATGGGAGTACGTGTAGAGGAACCACATCTCTCATAATTTGTGGCTTGACCATATAAGATTAATTTTTTCTTAGTTCAACGGTGTCGTGATCTCGAAAATCTTTTCCATTTTTCTCTCTTCCATAATAACCCAGTTTTAGGGGATATCTAATAATTTGTGACTTAAAGATATGGATAAATTTTTTAAATATTAATATTTACTGATTCTAATACTCAATACATATTTTTCTCTATCTTCAAAAATAACTGAGTTATGGGCTTAAAATTGTTTTTTCTCTTTCTATTTTATAATTAATAGTGTACTGATTCTAAAAATCTATAGAATTTTATCAATATCTTTGAAAATAACGGAGTTACAACGGAGTATTTTATTTCTTTTTGTTAATTGCGCTTTACTAATTATAAGACTATATCAACATCTAAGAGTTAGGATCACTGTTGGATGCCCTAGTATTTTTGTGCTCAATTAAAAAAAAATTGGTCCAGCAGTTTCAGATAAATGTCGCGTATGGCAGACAAACTTTTTTTTTATTCATTATTCATGTTCTTAGTATCTTGATATTTAAGCCCTTAAATTTTGGGATATTTTTTTTTTTTTTTTGTTTATTACAAAGGTTCATTATTGAAAAGAATATACCAAAAAGCATTTTTATAAACCTAGATCAAATAATTAAAAACTATGATAGCATGATAGCAATTTGATAAATTAACAGCAGTTAAAGAGAATAAAAATATATAAATGCATTTTTTCATACAGAATGACAGGTTGTCCAGCAGTGCTGATAAAAGAAATTTTATGACTTTTATATAATTTTAAATGGTTTTCTTTAACTGAAAAAATGGAAAAATTTACTCAAACTAATAATATATATCTACTAATAATGGAACATCTTTTCTTATTGGTGTTATTTTGTATCATTATAAAAGTTTATTTTGCAGAATGGCTCTTCTTGCACAGTTCTATAATTTAATTTATCAAACATATACATATTGAAAAGTTGATAAAAAAACATAAAATCTAAATTAATAAAAATTTATATACTTGTGGTATCCTGAGGAGAGACAGGCTGTTCTAAAACTGCAGATACAACAGATATCCATACATCTCTATCAAATGAGTTCTCAGCTGAAAGATAGTACCACCGCAATGGAGTCCTTAGCGTAAAAGAAAAACCTTGATCCCTGACACCAGTGGGAACACCAACTCTTATAGAATACCCATCCATCATATTACCCAGGAATATTTCACCTTTAGGATGAGCCGACTAAAACAATACATACGATTTTTAAAATAACTTATAAAACTTCCTTAGAATGTTTTTAGTCAGTTTATGTAAACTGACAGGAAATTATTTTAAAAAATAGACATTTTTCAACTCATAATGCAAGTACAAAAAGAAAATATTAAGAGAATAGTAAAAAAAAATTTATAGACAAAAAAAAGTAAGGAAATACAACTAAGTAATTAAGTAATTAACTTACACTCATAGAATGCAAAACTCTGAATTATTGTTTTAAAATGAAGTAAAGGAAATGAGAAAATGATTTTCTGAAATTAACATATTTTGACTCTTTGAATATCATATTTTAAATACAAATTTGAAGCAGTGTTGTTTTACAGATATACAGAGTGTTTCAGGATTAAATGGCCAGACATCAAGAATGAATTAAGGACCTCAAAAAAAGAAAAAAAAAGTCCTATGGTCAAGTGTCCAGAATTTCTCAGTTACGCAGTTAGAGGCGAAAATACAATGTTAGAGTCGAAAATGTTTTTCAGGCATTATCAGCATCTGGCTTCTCAGGAACCGATTTTTGGAAAAAATCTCTAGAATTTTAAAAGAATTGGTCCCAAGCCATTGAATGAAAACATCCTTAGACCCAAAAATAACTAAGTTGAGGTCATAAATATCAGTTTTTTTCATAAGATCAAACAGTACAGTTTAAAAATAATCATGGGGAATAAATTTATGAGAGTTGCTTGAATGTTAAAATACGCCGTGAGCATACATCTTAGCCAAGTCTCCTGAAAATGTGTTATAAAGATCTTAAAACAAGGAACCTAAATCCGATGACGGAATGAACACTAGCGCATTCCTCAGGAGAGACATTCACAGTGTGAGAATATTCATTGATATGAGTTATGTATGCTATGATTAATTAATTAATATGTTTCAAAATTCTTGTTCATAAATTCATCCATTTATGAATTAATAGTCCTGTATGGAAATTTTCTGAAAACACACTGCACTAATCTCCCAATATTTTTTATTCATTTTAAGATCCTTAATTCATATTTAAGTCCTACATACATCCTTATTTACTAACACTCCCTCAGCACATATTAGTGTTCCTTAACATCTAGCATTCTCAACTTTCATAAATCTATTCCCCATTATTTCTTTTATACAATTGTACTGTACAGTTAGATCATAGGAAAAAATATAATATTTAGGATTTCAAGTGAGTTATCTATGGGTCTAAGGCTAGGTTCAATTGCTTGGAACTAATTCCTATAGAATTTAATGTTCGACAACTATTATTCCAGAGATTTTGCCTAAAAATCATTTCCTGAGAAGCTAGAAGCTGATAGTGTCTAAAAAACATTTTCGACTCCTTAACTTCATATTTGCACACCCTTCTCAGAGGACTTTTTTTTTTTGGTTTTGATGTCCCTAATTTAATCTTGAAGTATGCCTACTTAACTCTGGAAACACCCTGTATAGTAGTTTTTATTTAGTTTAAAAAAATGAAAAGTTTTTAGTAAATAAAAGATACTTAAAGCAATGGCAAATACCATCAGCCAGAGATGGATATAAAAGTAGGTATAAGAAACGGTATGTTCACAAAAACAAAAAAATAAAATCTGTACAATTTGGAAGAATAAAACAAATAAAAATATTTATAGAGAAAAAAACTCTTTTTAATACTAATTAAACAATACAATATACAAAAACCTATTGTTTCTAAATAAAGAAAAAAATTATTAAAAATCAGGCAGCCAATATATTTGGACCTCCAAGCATGGAAAAATACAAGCTCTTCACAAACCTTTAACAACCACAAAACCTTAAGCACAGGCTATTAGATAGTGTGACACACTTCTTATAGTAGGTTATTAGGACCTTATATAATAAAAAATGATTTGGCATGAGTTCACGGTTAATTATTTGCTCTTGATAGGCCTCGGATCTCTTTGAAAGAAGTAGAGCTAACTAACTATACAATATTGAAAGGTTGTTGAGATCTCCATGAATATCACAGGAGTAAGCGTGAGCTAGACTAAGCCAGTGTTTGAACCAGTAGATTTTCTTATCAATTTTTTTCAGGGCAATTTTTTTTAAAAGTCTATGGTCTGGTAAGGACAGGACTTTGAAACAATACCTGATTTAAAGAGTTTGAGTAAATACTACCTTCAAGTCATATGTGTATGTCAAAACTGTTATCAAAACAATATCGCATTAAACACGTTGGAACTTGCAACAGTGTCACCCCACGAAGCGTAAGTTCGCCCCGGCATGAACGTGTAAAGGAACAAGCTGTAATTTGGGTTTGTAGAATGAAGGGAGAGTAATCTGTTTATGAAAAAGCTTGAGGAAATATATTTTTTTTTTTTTAACTTTTTTAATTTAATACATTTTACATTTTTGTTCAAATAAAGTTTGTTGTTTTTAAATATAATTAAGTAGTTTATTTTATTTTTCAAACTGCACAGAGCATTGCTAACTTGTTTGCCTTCTGCAGGGCAAATCAGGCAGTATGTTTATGTAGTTTTGATGTTACTTCTTTTTATTTTCAATATCACATTTAATTTTTTTTTTAAATGTAGACCTCAAAAACCAAATTTAGCACTCCTTGACAATTAAAAAACACTTATAGGACCCAAGATTAATTTCTGTCCAAGTGATTAAATATATTTTTTCCATATTTTGACAGGAAAAGTTTATTTGAAAACGACCCATGAATGAAAAAATTGAAAAAATATTGTAGAAAACTGAATTGACCTTAAAATTCAGAATGAATGTAATTTCATTTTTTCATTTATCTAATCAACCTACTGAGGATAGTCTAAATTGTGGTTATGTAGGCTCTAATATTATAATGATATCAAACTAACCATTATTTGGCTAATATTTTCTAAATTTAAGCTTACCAGTGGTTCTTCATGGTACATCAGTTTCCTACGATCAAGTGTAAACCATCTCTTCTTGTAAGCATCAGTAGGTTTAGGGCCTGTTTTCCAAAGCCAACCTTCATGAGCAAAGTCTTTGGTTAACAAGTTAACAAGCTGAAAGAAAGTAGTTTTAATTAACTTTTTGATTAAAAAATTAAAATGTTTGCAGCTTTGGAAACTATTATGAACTCATAAATAAAATATGCATGTAGAAAACATAATTCAATTGAACATACAGCAACCAATATTTCTATTATATTTTTTAAGTACAAAATCTGAGCATAATATAAAAGTTTGTTAAATTGTAATGGTAAAATGTGGGAGTTATAAGAAACTGCTGATGCCAATTGTCAGATCTTTCTTATAATCATTATTGATTTTTGGGGAATTCATTACCGATTCATTTAAAAGGTGGTTGATAATACCAGTATTTTTTAATTAATTAAAAACTAGAATTTTTTTATGAGCATTCATAAATTTTTCCTGTAGTTGCAAAAGTGAATAAAATGTGAGTATATGATCTAATATTTTATATAATCCTTTTTGGTTTGTTTGTTTGTTTATTTATTTAACGTCACTTTATGCTACTATGGCTAATCGGACGATGCTACGGTGGGAGTCCTAAATTTTGCCTTTCCAGGTTTTATTAGGATAGGGATCTTTAACGAGTACCTGACATCGCACAGGCTCGGGACCACCTTTTAACGTCCCCTCCAAAGGACGGCGTAACTAAGGATTTTTTTACTCCCATTAAAATATCCTAGGACCACCTGCGGATTTGAACCCGTGACCTTTAGCATGGGAGACTGTTACGCTAGCCACCCAGCTACAAGTGATCCCAATCCTTTTTGGTTATTTGAGAATTCAGATTGGATTTCATTTAGCATCAGTACTTTGAGAACAGAAGCCCTGATGAAGACCCACAATGTGGGTCGAAACGTGATAATTTTTTTTTTAGATGTTTACTATTTTCTGTTCTTTTATCACAGCCACCCTAACCATCATATCCTTCATATTCATTTTACGGTAAATAATTTAATATTCAAAATATGTTGAGTGCTCTACATTATTGAAGGTGACCAGAGTAAATAAACTTTCAACACGTAAATTTGCTACTGGTTTTATAGTTAGTTAATATTTGTTGTAATTTCAAGAAGCAGGTACTGCTCATAATCCTTTCCCAAAGGCCACAAAAACCAATTTTCTTGTATTTATAAAAAATCTAAGAAATAGGATCTTTACATTATATAAGCTTATAAGACATATAAGGACTGTTCTTAACTCAACCACTTCGCCATGCCAGCTTTGTATCCAGAGTACAGGTAACCAGAACATTGTATTGCATATGCATTAACAAGGTGCTACGCATGCGCAGCAGATGATGAAGTTGAGGTGGGAATAGACCTATAGTTATATGGTATAGGATTACAAAGGATTATATTAGTTTTATTACCTCAGCCTGACTTGCAGTAGGGAAAGCAATCTGCAATCTGTGGAGTTTTGTACATCGGATAGCATTGTACCAATTTACAATTGTTTGTGGATCATCGTGGTAAACATAAATATGCCTTGTAGTACCATCTTTAAGATAACTTATTTGAAAAGAATTTTTTTTCTCCATTTTGACGGGGGAAAAAGACACATTGATTTCTGACACCTTCATGACTGCTTTTGGATCTTTTTTCTATCAAAGAATAAATAAATTAATTATGATGTAATAAATGTAAAACTTTTCAACCAAATATCATAAAACTTAATTGTAATATAGCATGTAAATGGTCCAAGAGGCTGAAAAGCCCAAAATATTTCATCACTCATTTCAGAGTATCCTAAGCTATATAATAAAGTATTGCTATCTGACAGACTGTATTCTTTAATGACCAATCACTCTAACAATATTTATTAAATTTATAAAACAAAACGTTCATTTAATAACTTAAAATAATATTACTATTTATCACTGTGTGACTCATACTAGTACTCATTGAAATGAGCAAAGCTCAATCGTCAAAGCAATCAAAATGAATTAATAACTAAATTTTAAAACAAAATATAGATCATAAGGTCATATGTTACCTCGTCAACATAATATTTTAGAGTATCATCTACTTCAGACAACATAAATTTACGAGGGTAATATTTAGGATCTTCTTTGCCTCTTTTCATTAAAAATCCTTCCATATGACCAGTCATAAAAGCCTGACGCTCAGGTCTCGAAAATTCTTCTCTTAAATATTTTGCACAAATCCATTCTTCTAATAAGGAGCTACAAAATACAGAATTTTATGTATACCATAAATATATGCATAAAACCTTAACCTTCTTGTTATCTCTATACATACTCATATAAACACACACTAATATAAATATTTATATACTCTCACCTAACTTAAATCCTAATATTATTCTCAACACAAAAATAAAACATAATCTCACTCATGATCTCCATCTATAGGAATTCTGTAACAAGGAGGCACTCTCTTCTCATATTTGGCTTTAGCAACTAAATTTCCTATTTCTCTTATGCGCTGTACTTGGCTATCTTCCCATCTGTCCAATCTTATATGCTTGATTTTTGAAATATGAGTTCCCATACCTCTGTGAATCCCAGCACATCTTGTACATAAGAAAATGCCAATGTTGTAGGAGGCCCACTCAGGTCCTGGAAAATAACGTATAATGACAGATCACTTTCATAAAAAATATATGTTTTAGATATTTTAGAAACATACCCTTTGCACCACAATCTGCACAGATATCATTTCCAGGTCGTTTTAATAACTCTAAAACACCTCTAGTATTGGCATCAACCATACTTTTTTAATCACCAAGAACCCCGCTAGCATAACCTTAACGTTTTGGTTTACAAATAGAGATGGGCAAGATATCGATTTCGGAATGTAAATAAACACTGGCAAGATATTTTATCGTATACTATTATTTAGATTAAGAAACAATTATTTATTTCCTTCCTCTATCATTAATTTATTCAAATAATGAACTTAATAAGAAAGGTACATTAACGGATAAATGAAAATAAAGCTCTTGAATGTATCAATTTTTGTTTAATTTGGTTCAAAGTGGGGTAAACACTTAAATTTTTTTTTTTTTTTTTGTTACTCAGAATAAATGTTATATCTTTTAAGAAAAGAAACCCCGACTGTAACTAAAGAAATCAGTTTTTCATATTAAGAGAAATAATAATTGTTATACATGTAACATGTATATTAAAAATTAAAAATACAAGTTTTGAATTGAAATAATAAAATAATTTAATTGAATTCACATGAAAAACAGCAATAGTCATTAGAAATTGACTTATTTTTTTTATGGCACAATTTCAATATTTACTCCAGAAATTAATAAAATAAATAACATCAGATAAAGAAAATTACTTTTCTGAAAAACAAATTAATTTGTATTTTCTATAATTATAGTTTTATAATCCTTTTCTAAACATTTTTGGACAGTTTAACTGGAAATGTCATTAATATAAATGATTTTTTTATCACTGAACATTTAAGAAGCCGTTGGGGTTAATTATAATTTAAATATTACGAAAAAAAGCAAAATTTAATTATAAAGTAACATATTTTAATAATCATTTGTACACTGGTAGACTTAGGGATAATCATGGAAAGCGTTTTTCCTCAGCGCCACAACCCACTCCAAAACAAATATTTCACTATCCAGTATTTTTTTCAAACTTTCTCCTTTAAATTTTGATTCTATTTTTTTAATTACAATCGCAATTGATATTTCTTTTGAGATAGATATCATTAATTAGGTTTTCGAGGACGGTGGTATTGAATCCATGATTAGATTTCTTAGGTACATGAACATTTCTATTTAGTATTTAGGTTTTGAGGATTCTTTTTCCCTTTTTCATATTGTATTATTTATCTCTGTCCAATTCCAGTTGAGGGAGGGTGCATTCTAGAGGTTCAGGTTCCCAACAGTGGAGGGTACCTTAAAATGTGTCTATATAAAGATTATTTAATCAAGAAGCAACAAAACATTTATCTTCTGGCATCATATCATCTTCCTGAGAGATGTGGTAAGAGATCTACTCCGCGTAATCAGAGCTTATAGTTCAATTACCCTCTATGGTGCACGTCCAAGGGGTAGAGCAATACATCCCGAGCTTCTCTTACGATAAGTGATAAATTATTAGTATGCAGGGAATGATGCATATGACGTTCGGAGTGTGATAATTGTTTAAAATTCCAATATTGGAAGAAAATAACCCGGGAGGATATAATAAAGGAATGAAGCCAACGGTGCATGAGAAAATTGACAGGGGTAGCTAGCTACTCCAAGAAAATACTTCCCAACCAATATGATTAACCGCAAATTGGTTTATACGGTACTATTCAAAGTTAGATCAGTCTTTTAAGCTTATTATTTTATGATTATTATGTAAGAAGCAGATACTCGTCAGTGATCACTAGCCATTATATTACTTAAAATGTTGAATTTGTCTAATTGTGATTAAAAGGCAAGGTTTGACAAAGATTTTACCTCAAAGTAATTTAAAATAATTTTCCAATGACATCTCGCGTAACCTCTGGACATCCTCTGAGGACCCCGTGAGTTCGCGGACCACTTGTGGGGACCACGTTTCTAGGAAAAGGAAGGAGGAAAGAGGAAAAAATGAAGAAAATGAAATGTCTTCGTTTTTCAAACTAGGGCATCAAAAAAAGTTTTAACAGCTCATTTCAGTTGGGTCCAGCTTGCAATTTTCTCGATTGATGTTACTATCCTTTCATAGCAATGTATTCTTGAACCTTTGAATAGGGCATTGTGTTTTGTTCCTCAATTGAGTGAATAGCTGAGCTCCATAAATGAGTGTAGGTATCTGAATATACTTGCATGTTTTGATATTTAAGCTCAGAGTTAAACTTCTGACAGATATAGGTATAGGAGTGGACAGGATTTTTATAGGTCCTGTTAAATATCGATTGTATATGTAAAGATAGTTGTGGCACTGAACTTCCACCTAGGTGTACAGCAGCCCAACAACACACAGTCCAGTTGGTAGCGTCCCCTGCGCCATGTTGTTTGTATATAAAGCAGTAATAAACAAGCTGTCTAGTAGAAGGTTCATTTATTCCACTGCCTAATACTCTATAACCTTAATAGGTTATGGGCCCAGAGTATTTTTGTGCAGAGCATAGTATTTGTGTATAGTGTCAACGCGTAGTCGCGAAGTGATATTATTTTATTAGTGATTTTTGTTTACCGGTACTATGGCGTCAGTTACTACATCAGAAGTATCATTTAAAGCACAGAGTGGTTGCTTTATATGTGGGGATAAAAGGCATTTCAAGGCACAGTGTCCCAAAAATAAGCAGAACCGTGGAAGTAAATCCTTTAATAGAAGCTTTCGTGGGAAAAGAAGAGGAACAATCCAGGGTAATTCAGCAGATGTAGATGAAGAAGTTGTAATGGTGGCCCTAAATTGTGGTAATATTAAACTATCATCTAACAATGTGTTTTTAGTCGATTCAGGTGCGAGTAACCATCTTTTTAAAGCAGAATTGGAACCCCTTTTGTCAAATGTTTCTAATCTTAATCATGATGTTGCCATACATATAGCTAATGGTGATAAGATGTTTACTAGAAAAGAAGGTACCCTAAGAGTAACCTCTCAAGGTAGGATTGTAAACATTAAAGGTTTAATAGTCCCGGGGTTAAAACATAATTTATTATCAGTGAGTGCAGTTACCTCAAAAGGCTTAAAAGTGATTACAGATTCTAAGGAGATGAAAATCTGCGGAAGAAATTTTAAGCTGAGTTGTCCACGAGTGAATGGATTGTACATATTTACATTTGATGAACCCAGTGATAATCAAGTCAAGTGCAACATTTCAAGTGCTACGGATGGAGATCTATGGCATAAACGGCTAGGACATTTGAATCGGCATGGACTTAAAAGTTTAGGATTACCCTATAGTGACAAGAAGTGTTCGGCATGCATTGAAGGTAAGGCTACTAGACAGCCCTTTTCAAATAATAGGAAACGCACATCAAAGGTTGGTGAATTAATTCACTCTGATATATGTGGTCCTTTCAATCCTGAATCAGTTGAAGGACATAAGTATATGCAGGTGATTTTGGATGACTTCACTCATTTTGTGCATGTTAAACTTCTCCATATGAAGAGCGAAGCTGAAACAAACCTGATGGATTATATAGCGGAACTAGAAAGGCAGCAGGGTGTCCCGGTGAAGAGGCTACGTTTAGATAATGGAGGAGAATTTACGTCTAAATTTTTTCAAAAATATTGTTCAGATAAAGGTATAAAATTAGAATATTCTTTGCCATATAGCCCTCAAATGAACGGAAAGAGTGAAAGAATGAATAGGACACTATTAGATATGATGCGTACTAAGGTATCAGATTCCGGCATCCCCAAGTTCTTGTGGGGGGA
Organism: Piezodorus guildinii; assembly: GCA_023052935.1. Taxonomy (NCBI): domain Eukaryota; kingdom Metazoa; phylum Arthropoda; class Insecta; order Hemiptera; family Pentatomidae; genus Piezodorus; species Piezodorus guildinii. Next base: position 106,633,042 of record CM041294.1, read on the forward strand.
AGCAGCTCGATGTTGTGCGTATGAACTGAATAGGTCACCTACTTCAGCCTTAAATAAAGGTGAAACTCCCTCATTAAAATGGAATGGCAGAAATGATCTGTCTAAACTTCGAATATTTGGTTGCCGAGCATGGCCTACCATTCTTCCTAAAGGTTCCAAATTGGATCCCAGAAGCAAGGAGGGGGTGATGGTTGGTTATTGTGGTGGTGGGTATAGGATTTGGTTGCCAGACGAGCAGAAAGTTATTAGATCTAGAGATGTGATATTCGAGGAGAGCCAAATGCCCTATAAAGAAGTTAAAAATGTACCTATTGTCTATCATAATAGTGGTGGAAGCTATGAAGAGGGAAGGAAAAATGGTGAAGAGAATAACACTAATATTTCAGAGCAGCCAGAAGAAACTTCTAGACCTCAGAATGATTGTAATCCAGAGCAGTCAGAAAACCCTTCAAGACTTCAGAATGAAGAATCCAATCCAGAGCATTCAGAAGAAACTTCTAGACCTCAGAGAAACCGGTCAAAACCTCATTTCCTAAATGATTATGAGTTATATAATGCATACTGTATGGTAAGCCGATCAGATGGAGTTCCATCATCTTATGAGGATGCTAATAAAAAGGAGGAATGGCAGGAAGCCATTATTAAAGAATTAAAAGCTCATGAGAAGATGAACACTTGGTCTGAAGAGGAAGCACCGAATGGAAGTGTCCCAATCACAACTAAATGGGTTTTCACAGTGAAGGAAGATGGAATCAAAAAGGCCAGATTGGTAGCAAGAGGGTTTGAAGAACAAACTCAAGATGATTGTGTATTTAATTACTCACCAGTTTGCCGAATGGATACTGTAAGAACTCTCTTGTCATTTGCATGCCAAAACGATTGGAGTATTAGACAAGTTGATGTGCCAACAGCCTTTCTCAATGGCTCACTGGACTATCCTGTGTTTATAAAACCACCTAAAGGTGTAAGTTGTTCTACAAAAACTCTGAGACTAAATAGGCCACTTTATGGACTCAAGAAAGCACCGAAGTATTGGAATGAAAGATTTAATTCTTTTATGTTAAAATTGGGATTTAAGAGATCCCAATATGATTTATGCCTTTACTACAAGAGTAGGGTATTCTTTGTTCTTTTTGTGGATGATGGCCTAATTACAGGGGATGAAAAGGCTATTGAAGAATTAGTGAACAATTTAAAAGGAGAGTTCAGCATTAAAGAAATGAAGGCTTCTCAATTTTTAGGGATGAAGATTGAAAGGCAAGAAAAGAAAATAAGGGTTACACAAACCCGCTTTATTGATAAACTCCTTGAAGATTATAATATGGTAGAGTGCAGGAAGGTATCAACCCCCATGGAGGTTGGATTTAAACTTAACGCTGACAGTCCACCTTTAGATGAAAATATACCATACAGGAGCTTGGTATGTGGACTTATGTATCTAAGCACAACAACTCGACCGGATTTATCATTCCCAATTAGCTATTTATCTAGATGTTTAGATAAAGCTACTCAGCAGTCTTGGAAAGCTGCAAAACGAATACTCAGATATCTCAAAGAAACTCGAGATATGGGTCTTACTTTCAAACCAAGTGAGAACCTAGGACTTATTGGTTATTCAGATGCTGACTGGGCAGGTGACATAGAAACACGAAAGAGTGTAAGTGGCTTTGCAGCATTCTGCGGAAGCAATCCTATAGCTTGGCATTCAAGAAAGCAAGCATGTGTGGCTCTGTCAACGATGGAAGCGGAGTACATTGCAGCAGGAATGGCATCACAGGAAATTGTGAGTTTAAGTGGAATAATTAGTGAGTTCATTGGTGAAACATTGAGTGGAAAACTGTTGGTGGATAACACTAGTGCTATAGCTTTTATAAAGAATTGTGAAAACTCTAAACGAGCAAAACACATTGATATAAAATTCCATTTTGTTAAAGATCTTATTTCCAAAGAAATAATATCTGTGGAACACATCAATTCTGACCGCAATGTGGCAGATTTGTTCACAAAACCACTTGCCTTTGATAAGTTTCAAATGTTTCGGAAGGCTTTAATTAATTAATATATTAATGTCATTTATATATATTGTGCTAAAATTGTTGTATAAAATTTTGTAATAGGATAATATTTTTACTTGTTTTGTTGTGTAGAATTTTATAATAATATAATATTTTTACTTGTTTTGTTGTATAGAATTTTGTAATAGAATAATATTTTTACTTGTTTTGTGGTGTAGACGTTTGTAGTAGAATAATATTTTTACTTGTTTTGTATGTGAGATACAATTGAATATTTACTTGTGTATGTATATATTTGAAAACATTCAATTGAGGGGGTGTGTTAAATATCGATTGTATATGTAAAGATAGTTGTGGCACTGAACTTCCACCTAGGTGTACAGCAGCCCAACAACACACAGTCCAGTTAGTAGCGTCCCCTGCGCCATGTTGTTTGTATATAAAGCAGTAATAAACAAGCTGTCTAGTAGAAGGTTCATTTATTCCACTGCCTAATACTCTATAACTTTAATAGGTCCTTATAGTAGCACTGGGCTGAGAGCATTTTTTAGCAAACTAGTAGTCCGTGAGCCAGCAACGAAAAATGGAACCCATTTTACTAAATTTTTTAGTATGTTTTATGCAAAGCATCTATCATGGTAAAGAAAAAAACACATGTCTGCCAACACAAAACGGGTGGATTAAAAAAAGGGACCAAAAAGACGAAATACTCAGCCATTTGACCATGATTTTCTTTTTGACCTCATTATACCAGGCGATAATACGAATCAAACGACGCTATACTTCCATTCATCGGTGGGTGGGAAGCTGCGGCAAATGCGTTTTAAGGGACAGAAATTCTGACCCATGTAACCATTGTACTGTCATTACGTTGGTGAGTATTAGACCTACGGATTTATATTACTACTCAAATTAAAGCTATTTTTATGCCTCGTAAAGTAGTTTATAACCGTTACATTGTTAGAAACAGCTACTTATATGATATCAACGAAATTGTTGATAAAAATAAGAAGTTTCTCGGCTTCCGGTTTTTTCTAAGAACCATATCTATATAACTATTAGTCATACAAACGTGTTTTACAACTCAAATTAAAGGTAATTTAATTTTCTATATTCATTGATATAATGATTACCTTCATAGGATGACCCGTTTCCATGCAAGGAGGTTGTAATAGTACTATTACAAACTCCTTGTTTCCATGATAGAAGCCATAATAATGTTAGAAAAGAGTGATATCTCGTTTTCCGCAAAATCAATTTTTTTTTTTTTTTTTTTTGTTATACCTGAATACTATACATACAAATGTCTTTTACCAGTAAAATTAAAGCTTATTAAATACTCGATAATTTACTTCACAATGATTGTCCTCATAGCATAATACCTTTTCATGATACTTAATAACCCATAATTATTTTAGGAAAAGGTGATACCACCTTTTCAGTAATTTTTTGTTTTTTGTTTTTGTAATACCTCCATATCGTTGAATATTTGGCATACAAATGTCTTTTACTACTCAAATGAAAGCTTATTAAATACTTGATGATTTGATAATATCTACAACAAATTCATATACAATATAAAAACACATATTAATCTGGTATGATAGTGGTCTTTGGTAGGTGAATAACTAGTACAATTGTATTCAAAATTTTAATATAATTTCTCATTAACATTTATATACAAATTATTTATTAAAAAAACTTTTCCTCTATCAAAATCCTCTGTTTATAAATCTAAACTTTAAATATTTAACTTTTACTTCTTAAGTACTATACAACAATAAATATAAGAGTTTTATACACCTTTAGTGTCAACAGTATATAGTCTAGTAGTCTTTGAATATAATATATGACATTTGAATATTATTTATACACAAATGTCGTTTTACTAAAGCTAAGAGGCATAATAATGTTATGTTTAACATTGAAGTATATCACACTTTCCACCGATTAAATATCTAAGTTTTGAAACTATTTAGTTCTATATTTTATTGTTACAGTTTAAGTATATTCCTTAAATGTTTGGTGTGTTTACTTTGGCTTACCTAGTTACAGGTAGAGAAAATATTAAAATTGTTTTTTGTTTTTTTTACATATTTGTATATGTACATGTTTCAGAAAATATACAAAAACCTCTAAAAATGTATTCGCCTAAAAAATAAAATAAATAAAAACCACTAACTCCTTTTTTTATACTTTTAACAGCCAAAGATCATTATTCTCTATGTTTTCAGGCACTTAATACTAATTTATTCTTAAGTACTAGTATGTAAGGCCAATAAATATGATTGACTGTCATGCTAATCAAATTAATCCAAATAAAGCTTAACTGATATTTTCATACTGATTCATTACTAGAAATAATAACCTTGCTTCTAGGTCTAGTTTACATGGGCTAAACATTAAGCAATAATATGTAACTTTACATTCCAAAAAAGCTCACAGCTACTAAATCTCAAATAAAATTGATCTACTCCAACGGAATAATAAGATGTTTTTTATAATGATTAATATTTTATTTAAAGATTTAGTAGCAATTTTGAAAGGCTTTAAATGTTTCTTATAACAACAGTTTTGATACTTATTAAAAAAAGAATACATTTACAAAAATGTACATGTTTTAAGTCTTAACAAATTGCCAGTTAGATTTTTGGCTGACTTTGCACATAAAATTTTCTTAATTTTGTAATTGTCCTCTCAGAGAAATAAATTGTCTCTTATATACAAAAATATGGCAGTCCGTGTCTTTTATAGGAGAGTCCATTGCAAATGATTATAATTCCTATACAATGAGGTGAAATAATTTTTAAATTCTTCACTGGGCATGGTTGTAATGATATATAATAAATTAACAATATTTAAATATATAACAATAAGTAAAATTAAAATTTAAAAAACATAGTGGCCCACATTTTCATGTAGATGTTAAAATAGTATGGTAAGCGTTTCATAATTTTTGTTCGAAAATAGATCTACAATTTGTTTTGTCTCCTACTCACCACTTTTTTATTTTTTCATCCTAAACATTTACATTTGTAAACCACATATATCGTGTGAGCATTTTGTATTAAGCCCTTATAAACTAGGCCTTTTTTCAGTTAGAAAAAAAAATTGCTAATATACAGCTTTTAAAAAAATTTATAGTAAAAAAACTAAAATGTAAATACAATTTTTTTAATCCAGAAGTATGGAGGACTAGTTTTACATTATCGAAGTAGTTCGGCTTCATTTTTTTTTCTTGTTAATTCTTCTTGTTTCAACTGTAACAATATCAATTATTATTAGAATCAAAAAGTAAATATCAAAGTAATAATGATTATAAACATATATGAAATATATTCACGATTTGGATTTAAGTTAAAAAATAGCATGATGATGTGACCTGTTCAAGAGAATAAAACCATATTCCTGCTAGAACCATTAACACTGATGAGTATATTGTGAATAAATTGTTTTAATAAACTTTTGAGCAGGAATTGCTGCACTTAAAAATTTTGCTGTCCATTTATTTGATAAACTGAGATATTTTATGGAGATTATAAAATATGAGTGAAAGTAGGAATTTGTTAATTAGTATTGATAAGTCGGCTTTCTTGGTCTCAAGTGAAAAATATGGGCACTGTAAAGCGAAAGGAAATTTATAAGTTTGCTAGATGGAAAGCAATGCAACTTGGTCACTTTTGGCGGTAGGTATATGGGAATGTTCTACTCTACTTATTGTGCTATTTATGGATTATTGAGATGGGGCCTATAAATATGAAAAAAATCAGCTTTTATCCTTATCAAATCGATATTTAAAAATAATTGTTGGAGCCTAAATGACAAGTACATTTTCCAAATGCAGTCAGTTCATTTAAAACTAACCATTTTGATACTTGATACCAAAATGTTTTAGTATTAAGTCTTACTTTTTAAGCTGATAATTATTTTTAAATGAATTTTTCTATCATTTATATCTAAGAACAGTAATAAAAACCCCACAGATTTTTATAGTTCATAATGTTTATAATTAGTTCATATTTGTTAAATGATGTTTTTAATTTTATCATTTTTCCAATGGTGGGGTAGTTTCAATTAAAAGGAAAAATTGAAAAAAAAAGTCTGTTCTACTACAGCCCATGTTAGTTCAGAATATAGTAAGGATCATACTGCCTGATTATTCTACTGTTAAAGGTTATCAAGCCATGATCAAGCAGCATCAATTGTTGGGTTTTCCCCCTCAATTTCTGGGCGACTACTCATTGAGGCTTGGTTTGTCCCAGGAGGGTATCAATACCATAGGGTTATCTCTCTGCTGGTATAACAAAATAAGTAATTATCTTGAAGAGCACATGGCTGAGGGGCTAGCCCGTATTAATTAAACAGAAATTTAAGCCTATCTTAGGTATGTTAGGCTCATCAGCCACTAGTAGCAAATAAAAAAAAAAAGAGTGAAGATGCTATACTGTGACCATAATAGTGAACTGCGGTTTGGTATTAGCTAGGTCTGTTATGATGAGGCCAAGAGCCTACAAGTCCTGTTGCACCAACCGAAATAAATTATACTGACAAAGCCAGGTTCAAACCCGGAAACAAGAAATCAGTATTCTAATGTACAATCACTTAGCCACTCTGCCCCTGAAACAAATTGTTCATTTTAGAGGATTAAAGTGTAGTAACCTTAGCAACCTCTAGGTCACACAGCGCCAGCTAGATTTCAGCCAGGCCTGGCTGACTCTTATTTTGTCACGGACCCACCAAATAATAAGTCAAGACTGACCCACTCTGGTTAGAATTGTTGGTTACCTACACGATAATCTGTTCTGCAAGCCATTACTACTAAAGAGGGATGAACGTAAAACCCCAACAAATAAAGATTATCACGTTTAAATTTTGGAGGGTTTAAAATTTCTTTCCGGTAATCCATGTACCTATTTAAGCTTTCTATCTTTTTGTTACGTTTTATCGGTTGAAAGTTGCCTAATTAGATTAGTATTCCTAAATCTTTATGTACCATTAACATCAGTTATTCTTAACCATTGGTTTTATGTAACCTTCATTTTCATTCCCTGTTGTCAATTTATACATACAACTTGATTTTTTAATAACTGTTTCTTCCCTAACAAAGTGAGATAACAGCCTGAACAAGCTATCATTTATAATTAATATAAACGTTACTTTGTATACCATTACAAAATCAGAAATAATTTCATAAACCAAAGGTCAAATCGGAACTTGAATAAAAGTCTACCTAAAATTTAGTGTCAAACTCTTATTTTATAGAAGAAAATTTTAGTAAAAATTTTGCATTTTTTATGTCTAATTTAAACCAATTCCACAGTTTTGATGCAGTTTGTTATCCATGGCTATGATTCTAGAGAAAAGTTATAAATAAATAAGTCAAACATTATACAATGAAATAGCATGAAAGCCTACTATGAACTCACTATGATTTTATGGGACATTGGCAAAAATTATGCCATTTGTCATCAAACATTAAAAATACTGAAGATGGAAAATCTGAATATTTATGTATAATTTTAAAAACTATAACAGAAAATAATTGGGCTAAAAATGAAACATAATATTTCTTTTGATTATTTTTTAAAGTACAAGTTTATCTATTTAATATACATGAAGTAGCACCAATTTTATTTTATTATATTTTTTATCACTCCTCTCAGTACTATATCAATCATTAATCAAGACCATTATAGAAATTATGCCTCACATTAAATTACAATGCCAAGAGTATATTTTCTTTTTTTCGGCTATATTAAATGGTTAGCAATGCCATTAGAATAGATTTTAACACTTTAAATTAAATGTTAATTAAATTTTTTTTAGTTAAAATTCATTTCTCGAGAGAGTAGTTGCATCTTACTCTTTTCTGTCGAGAGAGTCTAACTCTTTCGGTTAATGGTTTCTATAAAAATCTATTCAGGAAAATTTTATAATTTAAATTAAGTTATTCATATAAAACCCTCAACAACCCAAACTAAAGAGTTAGTTGCCAAAGAGAGTTATTCTTGCAGATATCCAATAAACTTTAATAGATAATTCCATTCGCAAAAAAGAAATTGTGTGGATTGTTAAAATTTAAAGATAGCTGTAAGAACAACCATAAGTTAAATTTAAACTGAATAATATTACAAGTACTTATTTTTTCTTAAGACACTATATGATGATAGTTATAACATAATAACATGCAAACATGCTAAGAGAGAAATAACAAATATAACATGCATATGTACAAAGCAACCACTTCCCAAAAATCCAGCAATTATAGCCATTTGGTATAATAAGACATACTCACCACAATTTTATTTACTATATTTAACATTCGGGTGACTCGTAGGCTTTTCTTCAGCTGGAACATTTAAAATGTGAAAGCATCTGTCTTTGTCTCAGAATATTAATAAATCATTAAGTATAATCCTTTTCACTTATATTGAATTAAATCATTATTAATACCCACACCAACATCAAAATTAGTGACAAAAGGCTCATTTGTTCATGGAGCTCAACAAATGCTGTGTTTGTAAGTGTGTAATATATATTAATATCGCTGTTGAATTAGTTGAAATTAGTTTTTAAAACAGCTAACAGTTTTCAAAAACATTTTTTTAACTAAATAATTGTTTTAATATGTCTCAGACTCATTTACCATATAAAACACTACTTGAAGAAGAAGTTATATTCCCAAATTTTATATTAAATAAAAAAAAATTAAAAATAATGTAGGAACATATAGTAAAAAAAAAGTAATATAGTAGCATTTTAAAAAATGTAAGTAATATTACTGTTTTAAGTGAAACTTGATTATAAAATTTATAAGGGTTTTTAGTTAAAAACAATTAAAAAACTTTTCATTCCAGTTTATCATATTTTTTTGAAAAACATTTTATCCAATTCAGACATCATCATTTGTTTAAGTAAATCCTACAAACACTACCCATGCTTTAATTAAAAACAAATAGAAAGGTGGAAGAATTGGACATAGAGTAAAAGTGTAAACATTTAATTAATAACATAAAAGTGAAAAAAGTTGTAGAAAAGAGTATCTGCATTGTGCTATGGATAAATGGTCCTTTAATGAGTTAGATTTTGCTGAAAATTTCATAGATAAGTTTTCTCCTTCAAGATATAACACCAAATGTTATAGTTATGGGGAATAAAGATGATAAAACAGTACAGACAGCTGATACCTTTAAGGTAAACCTTTGCTGTTATTACAGATTTGATGATTTAGTGAGTTTCAATCTAACCACCCAATTAACCATCATCATCTTAGTTATTTCAAACTGAGTACACTGTAACCCTATTGTAATTTATTATTGTCATTGGTTATAGTTAAAAAAAACAAAAAAACTTATAGAATCTGTGTAATTCAATTTAAAATATTCATACCTATTATATTTCCTTAAAATTAATTTGGATAAACAAAAAGTAAGAAATACTAGATTTAATAAATTAAATTTATAGGTGAATGTTTAGAAATATTCCTCCACCGTAATTTGTTTTTAAGATACAAGGATACCTAAATTCATTACAGAATAATCCACGTGGCTTTAATGCATGATGAAAATTCAACAAGGGATTTGAAATAGGGAAAATTCAAATGAAACATTTTTAACAAACCACTTAGCCCAACAATAAATTCAAATAAGTGAATTAATTTATAACCACTGCTAAGTTGAATACACCCAATAAAGAATAACCAATTACAAAATGATTTCCAGATTGTGTTCTAAGGTCACCATTCTTTGGATACCAGTGTTATCCTCAAAATAAGTTGTACTTACTGTTCCTCTAATTGTAAGATGAGCTGTTTATAAATATATTTTTGAAACACCCATTTCTCAAAATAAAATTCTACTTTTTCCTTCTTCAGTTCTATTATAAATTTTCAGTTTTACTTCCTTAAATCTAGTAGAAATTTTGTTTATTCCTTGATGAAATTTCTACCAGACATCTAATAATTAAAACAAAGTAGCAGTTTTCAATCTGATAGTCAAGCCTAGAAATCTGAATCAACTATACTATCCAGCAGTGAGTGAATTATCCAAATGTAAAACATCAAACATTTATTGGAAGGAATTAGTCCGGGTGGCGGTCATTAAATGAAACAACTAAATAGTTTCAACTATTTTATTATTATTATTATAGTTGAAACTATTTAGTTGTTTCATTTAATGACTGCCACCCGGACTAATTCCTTCCAGTAATTCTCAACGGTCAACTAATTACATCCACAATCAAACATTTATGATGGCCTGAATAATTGTTGTATTGATAGTGATAAATGTTAGCAATGTCGATGTATGATCATCAGTGTTTATTAAGTTTTACGATTGACAAAAAATTTCAGAGGTAATAAGTAACAAACAAGGTTAAATTAACTGTAATATGCAAATGCTGATCATTTATGAACCAGTGTCAAAAGATCTGCTTTCAGTTAGTCATAAACAAGCTCATTCTTGAAAATATGTACAGCTGAAATACCAATGAAGTTCAAGCCATTGGGTTAAAATTTTAATACTGAATTCATTACCCAAACACTTACTTACTCAGATGAATTCACCGATGAAAGGTGAAATTAACTCGAAGATCCTGATAAAAGTTACAACAGAATTATTAATATCATACTTATGGTTGTAATTAAACAAAATACTTTAGTAAATCTCCATAAACACCTGCTGCTTCATGAACCATTAAAAAATGTGAAATAGTTTAAAATTAAAAATACAAAAAACAAATATATTGCCTTCTATTAGGGTATGAAATGAGATACTACAAGAAAGTCGCCTTTGCATCAGGTAGAATATATTTTGTATTAAACTCTACCATTCTATGATTAAAAATAATAATCATTAGCAAGCATCAGTTGAATGTAGTATTAAATAGAGTAACATCATGCGTTGAAATATCAAATGCAATCTAATGCTTCACAAGGCTACAGAGCAAAACAATCACTAATAATTAACTTTATAAAAATTTAAGTATTTGTGTAAAAAATCAATTATATACGAGTTAAAATAAGATATATTCTTACCCCATAGAAATCTGTTGAGATATTCTCCAAAGAAATAAAACAAAAATCCAGTAAAAAATGAAGCTGTAAGAAAGAGAATTCTTGCTGGAACACCGAGAACATTTAATATGGGATACGCCCACAGTCCACTCACAGCAAAAACAATATTCATCCTGAAAATGATCAACTTTCTATTTATTATCTCACTATAACCTGTAAATTTATCCAAGAAAAAAATCTTCTTATATTAAATGTTAATCTTATTATAATACATAAAATATGTTAAATCACTAATTTTCTAATTTAATACAAGTTTTTAAAGGTATAATGTATTTAATTATATTTATTTATTAAGCTACTATGGAGATTTATTGTGAATATATTGATTAAATAATATGTGTTTTTTAATAATTGTATCAATAAATTTTGGTAATTGATATAAACTTTGAAATACCATTTTCATTTTAATCAGCTCTTCCAATGTAGAAGTGCTCATTTAAAAATATTCACCCATTTTTTGTTGGATATGTTATAAATGCTTAATAAAACATTTCTTCAGTTCCGACTATTTTGAAAAAAAACGTAAATGATACATTTCTCCAGTAATGTATTCTTAACATAAAACAAAACATTTGATAAATTTTGATATTCAATAAATTATTTTAAAAATTTTAGCAAGCAAACAGAATGTATTGATGAGAAAAAGAAAGGCTGATCAGCCAAATCTTTTAAGAGATTTAATTATAAATTAATGAAGTATTTTTTTTTAATAATATGTAATTAAAAAATAAGCTTAATGCATTTCCATTTACTTGCATTCTAATAAGTAATTTTTTAAAAGTTTAATTATTAGCAGCGGTTACCGCTCATTTATTTTTATTCAAAAGTCATTTATAAACCTTACGAAAAAGAGATAATGAAACCCTTATGAGCTATTTAATATTACTCTTTTCTTTTAAATTAGGGAAATGAAACAATATCCATCCAAAAATAATTTTTGTAGCATTTAATTCAAAATAAGATAAGTAATCTATTTTCTCTTTTTCTTAAATGGTCTATTTTTAACAGGGTAGAGGAAATTTATAGGTATTATTTCAGAAGAAAGAAATTACTTTATAGAATATTATAACAGCTACGTTATGAGAAAATAAAAACATGTCTTTACTTTTAGCATACACAGTACACTTTTTTCATTATGGTCGAGAACTGTTGGAATGATAAAAGTGTACAATGCATTGCCTTGCCTTAACTTTAAGCAAGGAGGGAAATAGATCTTCATTGAAGTACAACATACCAAATGAGATAGAGGCCTTGGAACGCTGAAAGGCCGAGTAAACCCCATTTCCTTGGTGGGTATTCTCTCCTTGAAGTTGTAATCTCCAGGAGTTGAAAAATCACAATGTTTGTGTGCATCACATGATTTAACCATGGCGGAAAATATGGATCCAAAGCTTTAGGCAGGACTAACTCACGGTCCACTGCCATTAAAGACCAAAATGTGAAGCCTACAAACTAATAAATATGATGAGTAATTGAATAAATCATTGATAATTAGCATGCTATATTATTAAAGGTAATATTATTCATAAAGCCTATGAAAATAATATATCTTTAATTCTTTGCAACCATAAAAGCAAAAATATATCATTACTAGTAAGATAACTAATGATCCTGATAGGAAAAAATTATTATACTTTTTTGGCATAAAAAGTAAAACTAGATCATATTATGAACTTATAATAATTTTAAATATATTATTGAAAAAATCTTAATCTTATTTTATTATTATTTATTTATATTTTATTGAATTTTACAACTGTATATACATTAATACAACATGTAAAAGTGTTGAATTGCAATAAAGGGCGTGAAAAGGATTGTGAAGAAACTACCCAGTGGTAGAACTTCGATGATTATTTATTCTTAATCTTAATACAAAAAGTAGTAAGAACATTATCTTAGGTGAAGGAATTTCAGGATATTCATATATATATATATATTTATATATATATATATATATATATATATATATATATATATTTTTTTTTTTTTTTTTTTTTAAATTAGTTGACAAAATACTAACATTTTTATGTATTGGTACATATTGGTTAAACATGTGTAATTTTTTTTTCTGGATATATCATATTTATTTTCTTTATGTTTTTTATCTGGTAGAACTTCATATTTATATCTTTTATTTTAATAAGGTTTTGAGCACTCTTAATCAAATAATTAAATACAGACGGACCTCCAAAAAACAAAACTATATAAACACATTCAATAAGATTCAATGATAAAATACTTATTTTCATTCAGTAAAAAAATTATAATTTTATTAAATTAGATTTAGGTGCAATTGACTATCAACAATAATAATAAAATATTCATTGGAAAAATTGAATAATCACTAATAGATAAACAAAGTAATTTGAATAGATTTATTGTCTAATTAAGAAATTAATTGAACCATCAATTTAAATTTAGTTTAATTTAATTTTTTAGTTTTTTTTTTTGATAAATTAATAAAATTAATTCACCAACTATACAAAAATTAATTGAAAATATCACACAAACCATTTCAACTTAACTGACATTTAATATTTACATAGAAAATTCATTGTTTACTATGTTTTCATTATGATTAGCAAACAATTTATTTATTAAAATGCAATTTTTTCATTTTATTTTTAAATGTAATCTACAATTTAAATAATCAAAATTAAGACTTAAATACAACTTTAGTGCCCTCTCTTTTGTTGCACAGGAACTACTACCGCAGATTTACTTTGCACTGTGAATAAGAGAGGGCACCATTGTTGTAGCAGCAAAAATTCAAATAAGTGGAAAATTCAAAAAGTTCACCTGCTTACCATAGACACAGGGAATGCCATACTACATTCAACGAAGTCCCTCACTTTACACAACATTGTTGGTTCTTCGGTACGTTTGTCTTTCGGTCCGAGGATGTCATTGACAGTCGCCAATATGAAATATGCGGCTTGCAGCAGCTGCAAACACGTAAAAGATTTCTTAATATTTTTAAAAAAAGCACTTCACTTGTATGATGGAGACACTGCTCACGATTTCCCTAAAGGCCGTTTTGCGTTGACATGCATCGCGGCGCAAGACGGGTAAGGAAGGGTGCTTATATCAACCACAGTTGATAAAATAAAAATTTAAATTTCTAATAAAATAGGGAAGCACTCACAGCATCCCAGTAGGTGAGGAACTTCAACTTATAGCCAAAAGCGGCGAAGATGGGCGACACTTCCTTGGGGATGTTGACTTCGAACCAATCGTAATAGCAGCCAAAGGAGAAGTGAACAGCCCCTACGGCGTGAACGATGCAAGATATTGTCTTGAAGACCCCTTCATGCTTTTGGTAGAGTGATACCTCCATGGTCGCTGGCTCGGGCGCTACTGGCCGCTGCGCCCCCTCGTACTAGATTGGAGTACTACCGCAGTCCCCCACCACTGCTCTTTCGTAATGCGTTCGATGCTTAATTTCATTCAATCTCTATGTCGTATTTTGTGTCTTGGGCTATTTTCTTTTTCTTTTTTAAAATACAATAATTATATCTCCCACTTAACCTAAGCTCTTGAACTATTTTTTCTGAAACTTTTTACGAAGCTTTAGAATCACATACACAATTACGTGTGTTTGTTTATACTAAATCAACCCATCCATACACGTTGAGTTTAAACATTCCAATGCCATATGACACTACTTTGTTGCCAGTATTGAAAAATTTGACTTTTGATTTGACTCTTCCACATAGTGCATCCTTTAATTCTTTGCAAAACTTTAAATATAGGTAGAATCAAAATCGTAGAGAAAGGCACATGGTTTCCTTAATGAAAATAAAAGAATAAATACATCATTAGTGTTTCGTTTCAATCACGGTAATACTTGTAATAAAACTTTCCAAAAACTATCAGAATCTGTAAAACTGTGATTTAGAGACAATGGAACGAATGTAAAATGTATCCCATTCTTCTGCATCGTTTAAAACATCATTGTCGAAGACATACGTAGTAAGGTTCATAAGTTTCCGGCCTGTCCTTCTTCCCCTTCTTCAAACGTGTGACCTGGACGTCTATGAAGGTCCATGCCTGCTCACTCCATACCTATTGCCCGCACTTCCTCAGTGCTGCCAGTCAGTGCCCAGGCTTGAAGGAAACTCTCCATTTTTACAATGTTCGAACTCGAGTACTGTGCGGTGATTCAATTCTTTTGTAAATAGAGCAAATTAAACAGCGCTTGGATTGTGTATACGGGCAGTCCTCCCCCTCGTATTCCGCAGTGAAAGAATAGGCAAAGTTGTTTAAGTTAGAGAATGTCTAGAAGATGACCTGCGTCCCGGTCGCCTACTGGAAGCTGTCATTTCTGAAACAATCCAACTTCTGGAATCTGAATTGCTGCCTGAAAATAGCATCGAGGTAGGGGCTTTCAAAAACAAATGTTTTAAGGATCATCAAAGATCATTTGCATAAGAGCAAGGTTAGTGCAAGATGGGTTCCGAAAATTCTTTCAGCTGCTCAAAAAAAGGAACGAGTTCACTGCTGCAATGATTTTTAAAGCGAGTACAATGCCAACCCGAAGTATTAATTGGACTCAGTTGTAACAGGGGATGACACAAGGGTTCTATAGTATGACCCACTCAGTAAACTGGAGTCCATGGAATGGAGAAGACCAAGAGAAGCGTCTCCTTTAAAAGCCAAAGTTACGCAGTCAATAACAAAAATAATGGCCAAAAATTTTTGGGACTGTAAAGGAATACTACTGATAGATTTTAAAGAAATGAATACCACAATGGAGTATTACACTGCCCAATTTCACCGGTTACAAGACACCATTAAAGAGAAGAGGAGGAGGAAGTTAAGCATAGGAGTCCGCCTCCTTCACGACAATGCCCCTGTCCACACAGCATTAATTCAAAGATCGAGAAGGAATGTGGATTCCGATAAATTTCTCATCCACCATGTCGCCCAGTCTTAGCCCCTAGCGACTTCTGCCTTTTCTCAAAGTTAAAATCTGACCTTCGTTGGAGGCGATTTAACACCAATGAAGAGCTCCAAGCAGCAATGGAAGAATTTTTCTTTAACAAATAAGAAAATTTTTTTTTCATGGTATAGAAATTTTGCCAAAGCGTTGTATTAAGTGTGTTAATCTTAGAGGAGAATATATTGAAAAACAATGAGAGAAGTTTTTTTATTTCACCTTTCCTTCTTTCCCAGGCCGGAAACTTTTGGACCTCACTGCGTACTTATACTAACATAAATGTCTGTTATTTTCGAAAAAAACAAAACAACTATTAAGTAAAGACAAAAAAAAAGCGTGGGCTATGACTCCAAGGCCTTATAGTTATACAAAGTCTATGTGACATATTTTTCTTAGACCACGTCAACAGTATGCTATTTTATGTATTTTAACTCCAATCTTAATCCATTAATTTACTGTTATTATTAAATTAATTAATTTACTAAATATGTCATTTAATTTTACAAAAGATTAATAATAAAATTTGGACCAACCCATGATGGTCGCCCTGTCTTAATGACGTTGGTAATGCTAGTGTTTTCGTAGAGGGTCATCTCGGCATTGGGATGTTCAGTTTCAATTGTTTATGACCCTTTTGTAGATTTGTTTTAGAGGCTTGGGTTTGGCGTCCAAACCTACCGAGAGCCAGCCAACAGTTACTTAGTTCCAGAAAGTGTCCTTAAATAAGTATACCTTGGCTTTTATAGTGCACCTGGGGTCTTTAATAACACCCATTTTCGGCCATTATTGGACAATGTATTTCGGGTTTTACTCTGGGATTCACCGGGATTCAGATGTAGATTAATTCTTCAACAATCTGAAATGTGTAATATCCAATACAATACAAAGCTGGAAACCTCACTGTATCCATCAAAAGGATTCGCTTACATCAACTTCGAACTGTAAGTCTTTGTTTCAATTTCAAAGAGTCTAATTCTTGCAGCGTATTTTTTTCCCAATGTAAGAGTATACCTCATCGATCCGAACTCTCTAGTGTCTAGGATTATAGCTGATCCGTGAACGCCTGTAACTTTGTGTTGTCTAGTCGTGAAAGAGAGAAGATAACATCTCCAAAATGTTTTATTGTCTTTAACCGAAGCTTCTCGAGGGCTTAATTATTTCAAGATTGAATTATAGCTAGATTGAAATATTTCCTATTTCTGTATATGAACTGATTTTGTATTAGTTTCATTTTTTATGAGTAAAATCTAGAGAAAATGATCGTGGTTCATTATATTTAGTAACAATTTTACTAATTAATTGTTCCACTACTTCGCCCAAGAATGCAATTAGATTTGAACTAAACCTAAACTCTTATACTGTTTTTTTCTAAATAGAACAATTCTCGTTACCGAACAAGGTAGGAATCAGAACAGTCATGAGCGATAACAATAGCAATTGATTTATATATATATTATTATTATTTTTATATATTATATATTTTATTATTTTATTATTATTTATTCTGTTAATTCAGTCGGGGGGCGACCCTAGGGTATGGAGACCCTCCTGGGGCAGACCCAGCCTCTATAAAGTGGGTACCCAAATTAATTGGGGAAAAACCTGGCGGCTCAGCGTGATTAAGGCCTAATCACCTCATTGCACTGCCGTTGGCCTAGAAACAGTACGAATCTCTATATGTACTGAGCCCAAGACCCTTCATGGGTTGTAGTGGTACAGGTTTAAAAAAAAAAATAAATAAATATATATATATATATATATATATATATATATATAACAATAGATTCGCGAAACTGGTTCTTAGCAGAAACAATTTCGCAAAGAAAGCCTCGACAGAAATTTTTTTTTTTTTAATTGTTAATTTTATATAATATTGTAAATATAATGTTTGTTTTTTTTAGATGCAAGGTATTTAATATTGAAGTGGTATCTTATATTGTAGCTAGTATTTTAATGGATTGTCATTTTATGATATTTATCATATATATTTAGATTGGTATGGGAGAAAAAAAAGAATAATATGAGAAAAAAAAAAAATGAAAAATGATGCAAATTATTACACGATGGTTTATTATTTCCAATATTGAAAATATAAAACCAAAAAATCTATTCATGTTTTTGTAATTATCTACTAAAATTTGCAATATCAAAAGTAGACCGGTTAGAATAAATTAGCATGCTGTGCAAAAGCAATCCAATTAATTTGGGCAGCACCACTTTGTCTATAAAGTGAATCTCTCTCTCTCAGGTAAAGATATCATTTTGAATTTTTAGTTTTGTAAAGGTCATATAATTTATAAATTTTGAGAAATCGGAAATAAAAACGTTTAAAAACATTTTTGGATAGTCTATGTCTTTGATGTCAATTATCCGAATCTTATCGATATTAAAAGTTATAAGTATACTGTAGTCAGTTACAGCATACTTATGTAACTGTTGTCAGTTACAGGATACCTCGCTCACTACATCCAGATCAAAACAGATACTGAAAAGCCGAGATTTAGCACTTATCAACTCATATTTAATAATAAATCCATACACATGTCTTGAAGGCTAACTTAGTAGCCTTAAAGATAAACTGGCTGCTGTTTAGCAGTTTCCCTTGACCATGACCTCTATTTTAGCAGAATTATTTGGAGGGCAGATTATTTATGAAATCTTCTTTTTATCCTTTGAAAGTGAGTTGTTTTAGATTTTGCACGTTTTCCTATACTAATAAATAAACTTACGATCGACAAACTTGATATGAGATCGTTTTTTATTAACCTTGAATTTTAGCGCTATCCGAAATTCGCTATGATAATATGTAGCTGTATTTAAGCAGCTGTTAAAATCTGGGACTTTTAGATGGTAATGTGTTTCAGTAGTGGAGTTCTGTTTTTTTTTTTTTTTTTTTTTTTTTTGTTTTGGAGAGAGAAGGGAGAAGAAGGTCTTAAGTTTTAATCTAATTTTATTTATTTATTTTTTTATGTGAACGATTTTTATAGCACTAAATCTTATAAATACTGTGAAACAATTTAAGAATAAGACATTGTAAATATTTTTTTATATTTAAAATATTACGTATTTTTCGATGATTTACCATATCGAATCATATGTAAGTTACCAACCATATGTAATAAACCATCTTGAAAACCTAAAATATAGAGTTCACATTATTGCAAAACGAAAATTTTCGTGTGAGTGTACGTGAAAAAATACATTCTGCACGATTTATATCAATAAATATTTAAATATTATCTTGAAAAAATGTTGAGGTGAATAATTTGAAATTAATTTGTTTATTCATTACATGGTAATTTGCTTACAATGTTTGTAAAAAAAAAAAATGGATAATCACTGATAAGTTATGTTAATTGTATGCGATGCACGCACGACCACAACTAAAAAAAAATAATACCGTTAAATTAGAAAAGATCTGTATGAATATATATTTATATGTAAAATAATAATTTTCGTTGAATATAAATATTTTTAAAAATCTGGTGCGTGCAACACACGACCTTCACTTACTTTCGTTGTTAAAATCTGTTGGAACTTTTAAATAAATTTAGGGTCCACCTGTGGTGTTGTGGCTAGCTTAACAGGCTTCTGTTCTGAATGTTTCAGGTTCAAACCTGGCAGGAGGCCCTAGGATTTTTTAATGTGAGTAAAAAGTTCTTAGTTATGCCGTCGTTCAGAAGTGACCGAGCCTCTGTGACGTCAGGTACTTGTTAAAGATCCCTATTCTAATTAAAACTGGATAGGAAAAAATTAGGAATCCCATGTGTAAATGAATACACAAACAGATAAATTTAGAGATGAAAAAAAAGTAATTTCAAGTTCGATAAAAACACGAGTGACATAATATAATCTGTGATATTATCTGCAACAATCAGTTTTATCAGCTATTCTTCACTCTCCATTAAAGTTAATCTTTCGCTTCCCAGCGGTTTATTGGAGGAAAAAATCATTCTTTATTTTTTTTTACTTTCTCTTACCTATATATATATATATATATATATATATATATATATATATATATATATAGTAAAGGAAAGTATTGCGATCGTGAAAATATTCTAATTCCAGTTTTCGACGGAAATACACGTTTTAGGTTCCCCTGAAAATTGTTTTAACGATTTTGATTAAACTCGCTATATTTATGTATAGTTTAATGGGCTTTAATACCGTGTAGATTATATTCTGATTGAAATATTTTAACAGGGCTTTAATGCCGATATTTTAAATTTTCTTCCTCTAAATTACCTTTAATTTTGTAGATTCTATTTCATCTTTTTAGCACTGATAAATAAAGGAGAAATTATTCAAATAAAGGAGAAAAGAGCAAAACTATTTGTTTTTGTGTTTTTGAACATAAAAACAGTTATGGAGACGTGTAATATACCGTTGGAAAGATAAAGATTTTAGAAAAAATATTATCTCATACACAAGATTGTAAAAGTTAACCTAGAGTAATGAGAAGCCGGTATAACTAATTGATAGTCATATATAATAATATAATAGATTATTTAAGAAAACATATGTTTCTTTTGAAACTTTAGGTAATTAATTCTTTAACAGTTTATTTTTATTTCTAAATGTATTTAAAAATTCTTTCCAATGTTCTGTAAATAGCTCATTTACTTGTTGTACAGTGTACAGTTGTAAATACCAATAAAAGAATTAAAAAAAAAAAAAAAAATTCTTAAGTTCATAACAACGGATAGTAAATAAATAAAAAAGGAGGTAATAATAAATTTATAACAACGGAGATAAGTGAAAATCATGTGTTCCGCGCACCCAATTTTTTCTTTTTTTTAATCAAGATACCATTCCAATTTTCCCAGAATCCAGACTAAACATTATGAATATTTAAAAGGGTTTATCGCGCATTTTGCACCCGATTATCAGCCTTGATAACTGACTGAGGCTGTTAGATAATGACGAGCCTTCTCTTATATAACTGAAGGTGGCATATTGTCTTTCATTCAAACTTCTCAATAGCTCTCTCACATTCTTATCTCATGTCAACGCAGACTAAACTTCTGAGTAGTTGTTTATAAACGTTTGTTTTCAATCTAACCTAATATGGACATATTCATTTAAATTTTTGGTCGTACCTTTAATATTATCAGAAAATTCATTGGCGTTACATAATTTATTGTTATCAATTGATCAGAATAAGAAGGAAATTATTCTTAGTGGATATAATTAATTAACCGTTGAGAAGGTGTGATTATTGTAGTAATAAAATATTTTATGGAATAACTCTTCACTGTATTAGATCTGAATGAATAATTTGCTCTCGAAGGAATTAGTCCAGGTGGCGGTCAGTGAATGAAAAAATTAGGTAGTTTCAACCATTTATTTTCTGCCAACGTTTCGACACCAATTGTGGGTATTGTGGGCGAATGGAAACTCAAAATATTAAATTATTACTTTTTTAAATTTATTAGAGTTATAAAAATAAATCCATGGGATTCTCTTATAAGATGGAATAATATTGAGATTATTAAAGTAATAAAATGTTATATAGATGTCTCTCCATTATACATCTGGAGAAATACGTAGTCAACTTATTTTATATTATATATATGTATTATTATAATATTTATATTATAATAATATTTTAAAAAATATTAATCCGTTATTTTTTGTTTCATTATTATTTATTTTATTTACTATTTTTTCTTTTTTTCTTTTGAACATCATCTAACATTCATTTACCTCAAATAAAATTGTATTATTATATTGGGCTAATATTGTTTAATTTATTTTTATTGTTGATAATTTTAATTTATTTCACAATAAATATTTTAACTAATACTATTTATTCTAAACTAGTCTTCTAAAATGGACATATCTGGGCACTGATGACCGCGATGTTTTATGCCATTAAAATTTAAAAACCAACCAACCATAGCCAACTTATTAGAACATGAACTCATTTCAATAAATATCTTTAATAAACTGGTTTATGTAATGTAATAATCCATGATATTGGTGTGTCTGAATGTATGTATATACACGTATGCCTTGTCTGCAAATTCAGATTTTTCTCAGAGGCCGCCGAAAATTATTGGGAATACATTAAAAAGCAAGGTTACAAACGAAGGTTAGTAAGGTGTTACAATGAACGGACTCGTGCTAGTCTAAAACTAAATCTCCTATTTGTAAATCACTATTTCGGCATTAAGTTCCTCTATTTATTATATATGAAGACGTAGTTTTAATTGTCAAACGATAAAAGAATCGGAGATGGATATATAGATAACAAATCGTGAAGAATTTATGATTTAAACTATTGTGTTTGAGTGATTTGTTCCAATTACGTAAATCATAATTTTACTAAATAAAGATTAAACAAGCATAAAGAAAATAAAGAGTAGTTTAATTAGGTTAGCTCACTTGTCTGGGTCTTGGGTCCAATTCCGGCCGTGGCAGAATAATTATTTATTCTCTTATTTTGGCCATGGGACGACCCTGAGGTAGGAAACCCCAGCCTCTATAAAGTGGGTACCCAAAAATTGGGGGAAGGGACCTGGTAGCTGAGCGTGATCTTGGCTCAATTACCTCATTGCACTTGTCCTAGAAACAATTATCTTAGCCTAGAAACAGTACTAACCTCATATGTACTGAATCCGAGACACTTCGTGGGTTGTAGAGGAATCGTTTTGTGTTTTTTTAAACAGGATAACATTAAAAAAAGAACAACTCAGGTTTCGAATATACATTTTGAACATTTTCGAGAATACACGCTTTGATATAATATTATGCTAAATTATGTTAATTAGCACATATAAAATCTTAATAAAAAATTCTGGTATGAATAAAATTTAATGTTAAATCATTATACACACGCAACTAAACGACAATTGCTGCTACTTTGATATGTTTCCAGTTAGACCATGAATCTACAGGTGACTTGAAAATGAATTTTTATTATTAATTTATTATCGAATAATTAGTAGAAATTATTAATATTTAATTATTACTTTTTGTTTGACGCGAAATGGCCTGTTAGATCACGCAAATATCATTTTCTCCCAACTTTGCCCACACATTCCCCTCTCTTCCCACCTCTTTTCTATTCTTTCAGACTACACTCTTCTTTCTTCCTCGCTCCATTCTCTCACCTTTATCACCTCTTTGGCATCCACAAGGACCTTTATCTTCCCTAATTTTTCCCTATATTCATCTCTATTGAGACAATCCTGATTCGAGATTCCCAATTTCACTGTTTCTTTTCTTATCTGCTTAATGTACCCCCCTACTGTGTGATGTAATTATTACTTTATTAATATATTTATTATTTAGATTGTACACGAAAATTCTTTATAACGATGCTTATAGCTCATTTCGATATACCTCATGGTCATACTTTATTGATAATCGGTAAAGAATTAAATTTCCTAAAAAATAAAATAAAGAATCATTGAAAATATAGTGTTGTATACTAAGCAGTCGTGGTTGACTCTTTTCCTTGAATATATGTTGACAGTGTGCTAGTTTATGTTTCTTAAGGTCTTTGATTAATTTATCGCTGTACATATAGGTTAATTGCCTAAACAGCTATATAAATCGTTATACCGCAAAATAATTTTCTGTAAATAAACACAGTTGTGTAATAATTTACAGCGTTTTAATCAAGAAATCTGGGGACTCGCCAGGTAAAAAACACGGACAAATTTTATTTCTTATAACTGTTATATAATTCTTGGTTTAATATCAAAATTAATCTAAAGAAAGGAGAAAAGGAAATATTATGCGCTTTAATAATAATAAAAAGTGGACGGGTGATAAAAGTCATATCTTATCGTGTTCAACTGCAGAAACATCTGAAGCATTAAGTTTTTTTTTTAATGTATTCCTAAGCTATTGTCATGGACGACACAATGGATCACATAATGTTATCACTACCTCACACTAAACCTGATCGAGTTCTAATATATTTTATATTTCTTTGCAACAGGGATGTCGTGAAGAGTTGCAGGGCTTAAGTCGTGTTCAAAAGGTTTTGGGCAGAGATGATCAGTAAGGGATTATGAATATTTATAGGGAACCTAATTTTCATTGTTTCAATTATTTTTACTTTCACTTACCTAAATCTGTGCACAGATGGCGAAATGATATAAGTCACTTTTTCTTATTTTTACAGGACAGCAGTTTTAAAATGCAAATTCAGAAAGTTGATTTACATAAATAAATATAATACCAATATTTATGATAAGAAGTTGACGAATACTTACAATTTATGCTCATAGAAAATATCGTTGTTACCTAAGTTAAAAAAAACCCTGTTTTTCAAGAAGTTTTCCGACTTGCATTTTTCCACTCTTCTGTTTTTTTTACTTTTTGTACTATTTTTATTTTTTAGTATACTATTGTACAAGGTAGACTAACTAAAAAATAAAATTAATGTTTTTTTTTATCAAATTAATGTTAAAATATTGATTGTATTGTTTAGTCAATTTCACACGGATTTCTTTTCAGCTATTACAAAGTCTCCAAGCTCGTCAAACTCTGCAATATCTTCACTGATACACCGGCTTTTTTTTTTTTTTTTTCGTGACAGAAGAATTGACAAAAGGTCTTTTTTTTTCCAAATAATTAGTGAGAAGTGGCCCAGTATATAGGGCTGTATTATGGTGATGGAATTGAATGACAGTGGTATTCATCTTTTCTGTCTCCGGAAATCTATGCCCTAAAATTACGTTTATTCGCCCTGGTTGTACTGATTTCATTACTCCAAATGTTGATTTTTTAGCGGAACCATTTCATTTCCACACACTTCACCTTTTATCCATTTAAATTAATGGCCCTTTTTATCAAAACGCTTTTTTTTCCCAAAATTTTGGAGAAATCAAGAAAATCACCCTCTTTGCTGGATACTAGTCGAAATAAAGAGTATCAGTCTTCTGAAGTCATGATGGCTGCTTGCTTTCTTGTTCTTTCATTCTTAGCATGATCAATATCACAATCAAAAAGGAGAAATCTCTGATCAATTACATAGATTGAAGGTTTCTTCAGGATTGCTAAGCTGAACATTATTGCGATGAACTGTATATTTATATAATATACTAATATACAGTATATTTACGATATATTGTCGGGAATCACCATGATTTTTTTTTTTTTAACCACCTCTGAAGCTATTTGATCAGATTCAATCATCCAATTACCTCACGCCATATGAAACGATATGGCTCCTGAACAATGTTCACTGTAATGTAAGGTACATATTAACTTTTTGTAGTAAGATATGTTAATAGATAGATGGGGGGGGGGGGAGGGGTTGGAAGCAATTGCTGCAAATCAAACACTAATATCCTCTCTGCTGGATTGTTTGTAGACGACACCTTATCTTTTCTTTCGCTTTCATATCCCTTCACAACCCAAAAAAATGCGTTCATCATAAGGCAAGGGCAAATGTACATGTTCCTACAAATTAGTAGAAAACTTATTCTTACCTCATTCTTGGGATATTTATAATTAAATTTCAGGAGAAACAGATCCGGTATTGAGACTCCACCCTGACAAACGACTTACTTGGAAACCTTATACAAGGTTAAATTGACAAGAAACTGCTCGAAGTTTTCGGCTACTCCAACGCTCACTAGACAAACGTTCTAATATTCCACTTAACTACAAAAGGCTCATCTACATGACTATCATACGGCCTTTATGGAATTTCGGAGTAGAGCTTTGGGGCTCTACTAAACTATCAAATTCCTCCCGTATCCCGTATGTTATTTGTTATGATAATGACATAAAATCGAAGTTACGAGCCCACATCTGTTTATTTTCATTCCATTGCCTTCAAGCGACTGGTAAAAACCTTACTCTATAAATGATGTGGTATTTCTAGGAGACTGCTTGACCCGAGTATAAACAAGGACGGCCACTGCCCACTAATTAAGTAACAAATAATTAGTGTTACGCAATCTTCAGAATGCACAGAGGAAAACCCACTCGTCAGTGAAGGAATAGTAATAGCTGATAATTGTTTTATTACCTGTGGATTCATATCAAATCAAAAGTTCTAAGTCAACACTAATTTCTTAAAAATACAAGGGGATAGAGTTGTTAGTGAAAATATCAAGGTTGCTGCTCTAAAAATAAAAATCTGGTGCACGCAACACACGACTGATTTACCTTCGATGTTAAAATCCATTAAAGAAGGATAATTTGAAAATAATTAAAGAATTATTTCGATGGAAATTTGTTTCAGATTGAATAAAATATAAATTATTATATATTACTTTCACCAGATGGGGACCACTTCTAGCTGGGTGGTTAGCATAACAGCCTCCTATGCCAAATGTCTCGAGTTCAAACCTAGCAGGTCCTAGGATTTTTTAATGGGAGTAAAAAATCGTTAGTTATGCCGTCCTTCGGAGGGGACGTTAAAAGGTGGTCCCGAGCCTGTGCGATGTCAGGTACTCGTTAAAGATCCCTATCCTAATAAAACCTGGATAGGCAAAATTTAGGACTCCCACTGTAGCATTGTCCGATTAGCCATAGTAGCATAAAGTGACGTTAAATAAACAAACAAACTTTCACCAGATTTTCATCATTGAGTATTACCTTATACCATTGGTTTTCAACAAAAAATTATAGCGGATCAAGGCTAATGCAATCATTTAAATGGTAAGGACTCCCAAAATCCAAAATATTATTATTTAGATTAATAAATATATATATATATATATATATATATTTTTTTTTTTTTAATTTATTTAGAAATAATACAATTTGCCACAATCTTGGGCAATGAGTAAATAAACATTAGATTTACTAAACTATTTATTATATTATTTACTGTATTTAGATTTACTAAATATTAATATTCAGATTTTTAGTGGGCTACACCGTATAAAGTATATTGCGTGCGAAATACCTCTGCAGAATCTGTAGAAATAGTCTAGTAGGGGAAATGGAAATAAATGAAAAATCCTTCGTCATGTCGTCCTTCAGAGAGAACTTAAAATGGAGGTCCAGAGCCTTGGCTTAGTTAGGTACTTGTTAAAGATACCCATCATAATCAAACCTGAATAGGAAAAATTTAGGAATTCCACTATAGTATTGTCTGATTGCCATAGTAGCATAAAATGAAGTTAAGTGAACAAATATAACCTAAAATTTAATACTTATTTTTTTTTTAATTATGCCTTCCCATTTCTGCTTCTGCCATTAGGGATCTGGCAGCCCAATACTACTCCGATCTTGATGGAGTTTCAGCTTTTATAATTTAATACTTATAGAAGAAGGTATTTATTCAAATACCCATAAAGAAATAAAATATTGTCCATTATCTTCTGTTCTTTAACCTCCTTATTTTTGAAGTGTTAGAAAATGACCAATTATAAGGTTGTCATTGTAAACATTATCAATTATATCACACAGAATGTTAATTTTGTCCGAGTAAAGCGTGTGATTTTTATTAAACGCCAAGGCTCTACAAATATTTTTCGTTAAGGTAATTTAAAATTATTTCCCAAAGACATCTTGCGGACTTCCTGGACATCGTCTGCGGACCACCAGTTGGGAACCACTGCCTCATACAATTCAATGTATATAAGATAACATTTTTTTCTAAAATATTTAGCATTCCGATGTAATGTAATATACGTGTGTATTGCATGTTAATGTAATATATGTAATATACGTCTAAATACCTCATTAGTTGAGTGTCCATAAGAACTCTGTCAACTTCTAAATTACTATTCTTGTGTTCAGAAAAAAATAAATAATTACCAAAAAAAAATATTTTTGTCTTTTCTCATTTAGTTGGGTATCGAAATAGTTCAACTTACACATTTACCCGTTTTTCATCAATGCTAACAAGATGATACGGGTAATTTTTTTCGAATCTACAAAACTGAAGGTACTTTAGAGGAAGAAAATATCGGCATTTCAGCCATGTCAGACTATTTCAATCAGAAAGAAACCTGTATGATATTAAAATCCATTCAATTTTACATACATATAGCGAGTTTAATCGTCCAGGTACTGATGACGAGATGTTTCGAGAGTCAATTAAAATTTAACCAATCAACCAAAATCGTTTGAGATGTTTATGAGAAAAAGTGCAAAATGAATGGTATAAAGTAACACTTTCTATAGTTGTATAGTTGTACCTTTATCTGTATCTTTCTATTGTCGTATAGTTGTACCAGAAAAGAAAATTCTTTTTCAGTCTTAAATAAAATAAAATATTTTAATCATATTTGTAAAAACAAATTTAGTAACACATTTTCAATGGTTAAAAGATTTGTGTTCACAGTTGTTGGTTATTAACTTGTAATTTAATTATTATTTTTATGTAATGAATTTATTTATATATATTTTTTTTACGGTTATTCGGGGTTTCTCTGGCCTGAGGGTGAGGGCGGGAGATAAAAGCCCCCAAGCACCAAGTCTCGAGCTCACAATTATTTGGTACTCGGGTATCCTTTGGTACTGTGTTGCTAAGCAACGCGCGTTTAAGCACCGCGCGCCAACACCCTCAGTTACCCAGTTAATATTAATCTTAGAAGATATTCAACTCAAATGAAAAGAAATACTCATTCAAAAACAACATTTCAACACACAAATTTCACTTACCTCCGTTGCTAAAATCAATTTAAGAACTCATAAATATAGTTGGCCTGTATTTCACATAAAATAATCTAACAATAACAATTATTATCTACAACAATATCACAGTTTTATCAGTTTTTCATCACTCCCTATTACCTCCTATAACTTAGTGTATAAGATAACATTTTTTATGAAATCTTTAGCTTTTTAATATTATAATCTATATCACTATTATCATGATAAAAAAAAAAAAAAAAAAAAAAAAATCTTTGTGTTGTTTTGCCTTCAGTTAGTTATCAAATCCATTGTATTCAATTATTAAATGGTTTCTTTACTCGTTTTTTGACAATCCTAGCAAGATGAAATAGTTACATGATATTGAAATCGTTATGGCTATTAGGGTTAATTTTTTCGAATCTACAAAACTAAAGATACTATAGAGGAAGGAGATTTAAATTATCGGAACTTAAGTACTGCCAGACGTTTTCAATCAGAATGAAACATACATAATATTAAAGCCCATTAAAGTTTACTACGATATGGTGAGATTTGGCAAAATCGTATAGATACTGATGACCGAAATGTTTTTAGTCAATTAAAATAAAATCGTTAGAACTCTTTATGAGAAAATCGTAAAAAGTTACTAAATTCAGCAACACTTTTAGCCGATTTTAGTGAAAAAGTTGCTGTAACATCTTGATCTTATGGTTTTCTTAAATATGAAAATTCAGTCTTCAATTTTACGTAATTAGATATAATTGTGGATCTATTTATACTTAACCTAGAACCCATGTCTTCCTGTCTTTGAAAACAGCGTAAGAAGATACAAAATGGCTGGGTACAATTATATAAAGTGGCTCTCGTGGTTCGCCGATTTTGTTGAAAATGTTCCTGTAACATTTCGAGCATATATGCTCCTGTCTTATCGTTTTCGAGCTAGACTCACCACCTACACACGCACGCATAAATTATTCCATTATTTAAATTTTTTAATTGGGGAGGCTATGGCTGAGTGGCCAGCGCGCTAAAGGTTGTGATTTCGTATCCCAGTCCCGACATGACTTTTATAAGGATATAATTAAATGGGGATTACTCACAGCCTCTCTTTCGGGTATCTGAGACCCGTCAGCCTATTGGTGGCCATTCTCAAAAATAACCGTAGGGATTGATGACCCTTCCCAATTACATATCATCTAGTATCGCGAGCGTGTTCTCAAAGGAAACTTTACCGAGCGGCCAAGTGTCAACACGGCATGTCGCGCCAAATATGAAAAATTATATTATTTTATGTCCATCGATTTATCATTATTTTATAAGGTAATTCTTTTGTTTATAGCTCATTAAAAGTAAATGTCATCCCAGTAGATGCTGAAATATTATACTGATTAGTTGCTGATGATGCCTGCCTCAGAGTTGAGTCCATCCAATTAATGTTTGCACCTGTTGGCAGGGCTCACTGCGGTATTTGTGGCTCCCTCAGTTCGGGTCCTAGCTGTCCTCCCCAATATAACTTTCGGGTTCAAAGCTACTTTACCGGAAAAGTTAAATAATTAAAATTATATATACTTATTTATTTGTCATATTTTATAATCGTTGAGAATCGTCCCATTACTCGTTTGAAGGTGACGATTCCTAAACAAATGACAGTTTCGTATCATAATAGTGAAATAACAATAATATTTGGGTTTATTGTATGTATAATATTAAAATGTTCTAACTTTTATTGCATTTCCCACGATGAGTGACTCATCTCTTCATACCATCATTAATTTATTCTGATTGTTGAATTTAAATCACCCATATAATCTGAACATATTTCCGCATACCAATTAAATTGTCATCTTTAATTGCTTAAAGTTTAAAACGTCTTTGCTGAATCACTTATAGACTAGATTATCGACTATACTACATTCCAACTTATCAACCTGACTTACCTCGTTCTTTGAATCATCCTATCCAAATGATGTCATAAGATTAACCTCTGAAAATTTTAATAACTCAATCCTTCAATTTATATTCCTTCAGGATATATTCTACTGTGTTGGAATAAATCTTGGAATCAGAGAGAATATCATTCTGTGACATTCAAAAATACTTTTAGGTGTCCCTGTCTGGATGTAAAAGAAATGAAGAAAAAATCCCTATTATGAAACAAGTTCCCTTAGAACAAAAACCAATGAACAAATAATTTCTAATGGTCTGGTTAAATTTATATGTAATGTATGAACAATTTAATCTATACATAGAGCACGCTCATATATCCTATCATATATACATTACAATGGTACGGAAGATGGAGAGTGATGAAACTAATGAAAGAGTTGAAGATTGAAGAAAGATGATACGAAGGGAACTCCAAAAGGATGAGGGACAAACAAGAAAGGATTTGTGAAAGGACAGTTTTATGGAGGATTTACAGAATCTACTTTACTGTATAAGGATTTTCAGGAACATGGTTATTTCAAGACAGGTTTAGATTAAGGGTAACTCCGATGTTTTTAACAGAGTTTTGGAATGCAATAGAGACTTTATCGAGAAACAGCAACGAGAAGTAAGGAAGAAAATTTAACTTTTTAGAGAGTTTGGATCCAATGAGGACATCTTTAGCTTTTACTTGCATTTAGCTGTAAATTGTTTTTGTTTTTTAGTTCAATGAAAAATTTGATTTATATCGTTCTCTACTTTGTGGGATTCCTCTATGAAATCAGTAGGATGGGAGGATAGAAATAAGGTGTTACCAACTTGTGTTAGTGACAGTTTCTGAAATTGCAGGAGATCGTACCTGATGAAATGTATATTGAACCATAAATTAAAGATTTACAATGCTTTAAGTTTTTTAATTGAAAGTTTAACTTGGTTAATGAGTTTTCAAAATATTTTTGAAAAGCCAAAGATAAAAAAAAGTGCAAAACTTTGAAAATGTGATTTTTATAAATATCACGATCTCTTAATTTCATTTATTCGATGAAAAATAAATAATTCTATGAGGTAAGTTCTAAATGAAAAGTCCCGTGTCGAAATAGTTTCTCTATTTAAAATTCTTTAAGGATCTTCTCTGCAGCGTCGATGTATTCCTTACTCAGAGATCTCCTAAACTCAAGCTCGGGTGAGTGATAAATTTTCTAGAAAATTAAGTGGGCTTAAATACCAAATATTAATGACAACTGTGATATGATCATTTAATACTATTATTCTTTTTCTGACATTTATCTGCTAAATTTATTCGGCGTACCATATCTTATTGAGATAAATGTGCAGTGCAAGAGCGAAATATTATAGATATCCAGTAGACAAAACTCATTAAACCTAATTGACTAACAAATAATTCATAATTATTGATGTATCATCTCTGAACGTTTCTAAACATGCAACACTATAATTATTTTCTCAACATCAAATGTCAAATACGACGGTCAAACAGAAATATACATTGGCATCAAAACTTCATTACTTTCAATTCACTTGAGAGTCCTATTCAACTATGGACACATTTTACACTGAAATATGGCCAAATTAATTAAAATTATTATTTTTAAAATTATTTTTTTAAGTCCTGAGAGATATTTCCTTAACCCACAAAGATACATATTATATTATTTTATTTGTCTAGCCAAAAAATAAAAAAATATATAATCACTAATGATGGATTTGTTCGACATAATCTACTATTTTAAACCATTTAACGTTTCGTTGAACTTATTTAAATAACACTATATTCTTCTAATAGGCCTAGTGATTACTAGATACCTATAGTATTTATACTACTAAATCCAAGGAAATTTCGAAAAGCTTATGTAAAAAAAGTAATTACTAAATGACTATAATTGTCAGCGTTAAGAAACCCGTCTTAAAAGTGTCGAAAATTTCCACTTTCATTTTCCACAGATGTTTTATTTTCAAGGATAATTTTTTCATTGCATAAATTAATTAGCAGAATATGTGGAAATATTCTGATATTGTCCTCCATGTAATATATTATTTATGTAAATCTTATATAAATGATAATTTATTTTTAGTTATTTATTATCTCTCCAATTTTACTTTGAAAATATTTATAAATAGTAAATGCTCAAAAATACTATGTGTTTCAAATAAAATGTTTAGAGATCGTTCATTTTTCATAGAAAAAAAAATATCGTGTACCTCTACAACCAATGAAGGGTCTTGGGCTCAGTACATATAGAGATTTGTACTCTTTCTCGGCCAAGGGCCGCGCAATGGGGGGATTAGGCCTTGATCACGTTCAGCAGCCAGGTTTTTTCTCCCAAGTTTGGGTACTCACTTTGAAGAGGCTTGGTCTGCCGCAAGGGTGTCTCCAGACCCTGGGGTTTTTTTCATAGAACATTGCTAATGGCTGATTTATTTTTAATGTACTCACTCAAACCATACCACTTTATGCCCATTCTATTTCTTTTATGGATCTTTTAAAATTTATAAATAAATTATAAGTAAATAAATAATTATTTAATTATTTCTATTGTATTACAAAAATAAGAGTGTTGACTGACAATTCGGTGGAGTTCATAGGATATCTACGATCTAGGAAAAACAAAAACCCATCCTCCAATAGTAAGAAAATTTACTATTCAAGCTAAATATTTTCAGTACCTAATTGTGGTGTGCTTAGCTCAATTCCTAAGCAATAGCAATGTATATTATTATAAGCATAGTTAAATGGAACCTACGAAATTTTCATGATGACAGTCTATGACTGATAAATGGAGTTAAGAGTCGTGTTTTTACAATTCATATTCACTTCAGAACAGGAATAGAAACCAACCACCACGTCCATGATTGTCTAATTCTTATCTGATCTCAGTGCAGCTAATAAATCAGGCACGGAAGATTAAGTTCGTGAAAGGTTTTATGTTAGATTTTTAAGATTAATACCATATTGAGACAGTGTAATCAGAGACTCGTGGAAAATCTTAAAAGAATAAAGTCAAATAATAAAACATTAGAGAGACCTATTAAAAAATCCTTAGTTATGCCGTCCTTCGGAGGAGACACGGCATTGGTGGTCCCTAGCCTGTGCGATGTTAGGTATTCGTTGAACCATATCCTTATTAAATCTAGTTAGACAAAAATTTAGGACTCCCACTGTATGATCGTCCGATTAGCCAAAGTAGCATAAAGGGACGACGTTAAATAAATAAACAAACAAACAATGAAATGAAGCTAAGAGATATTTTTTTTTTTTTTTTTTTTATTTATTTATTTAAAGAAATTTACAACTGTATTAAATAAATACAACAAGTAAATAGGTTTTATATATGATTAGTACACATGATAGTCCTGAGAAGAAACTACCCATTGGTAGCACTCCAATGTCTTATGTTAGAAGGTCTCTTGGCCATCTTCTTTTAAGGCGCCTCGGTGGGTTGTCGGGAATAGATATGGAGGAGAGGTCACGGATAAGCGGGTTTGAGTGGGCAGGGAGTTTGGAATGAAAAGAGGTATATCTGTAACGGGCCAAGTCTTCAACTAATGGGATATTTAGGTCTTTATGGATGATTTTATTAGTAACAAAGTAAGGAGCATTGAGGATTTTAAGAGATATTTAAATTAGTATAAATGAGTATAAATCTCAGAAATTGAAAAGAGCAATAAGATGATGAAAATCAAATGGAAAAAATTCTCATGGAAGGAATACCTCCATGGATGACTGCATCGAAAATAAGGAAAAGAGTGCAGTAAAGTGAAAGTGAATGAAGTAGTCATTCGAAAAAAGAGGAAAGCTAGGAAGAGCATCTAAGAAAACCCTTCAATGAAGACCAGGTCAGATTGCTTCAAGAGAACATGCCAAAACTTATCGAGAATAAAAATGAGATGTCATGTTGAATTTTAAGAAGATTGTGGAAAGTTAGATGGAATATTTTAGATACCTTCTAGACCACCTAGATTCCGGATAAATTCAGAGGGAAACGATGTTACAAGCTAAAAAGACCTGCAAGAAGAGGGACATAGGCTGGAGACAGTGAACAAACATCGTCGATGAAAGATCACTATAGTATGTGTATACATGCATATGTATATAACAAAGGACGTTTTGTACGAAATTGATATTTTGAAATATTTGTATTCTCTTTATTCTGTTTCATCTAAAGATTCTATTTGATTTTTCCTAATGAACTCTCAAGTCCTTCAAAAACGCGATTTAGCTATTAAATTATTTTTTAAAGGTACAAATTACGCATTTAATTTCGTTCCAAATAATACTCAAACATTTCATTACATACCTTTAATGTATTGTTGTTAATATAGTAAAAAAAAAATCTAGATTTTAATGCGAAAAGAATCAAATAAATTAGTTTTATAATAAATTAACGAGAGATTTTTGCGAATCCTGTAAAATTTCTTAGAATGGATACAGTACCTTTTGGAAATCAACGTCTCATATTTTATGGATATATTAATATCCTTATTAATAATATAATATTAATTATATATTTTAAGACGAGATAAGACTATTTTACAAATATTCTTCATCTGACTTCTCTTCTTGTAATTATATCTCTCTTGGTACACCTGTAATGATTCTAATGTAAGAGAAAAATCGAAAAAATAATTGTTGTAATTGAAGGAAAGTAGAGTAAATGTGTTCACTTGTGAAGAGAGATCTAATCCTAGGTTGTATAAAATGAAAATAAATTTTATTTTAGGACGAGTACTCCCCTAAGAATAACAAAGATGTAAAGTACAAATGAATTTTACCTGGTCTTTTAAGATTCGGATTTTGTAACAACGAATAGTCATCATTTATAGTTTTAGATTTGTTATATGATTTGTAAGAAAAAAGTATCAAGATATTTTTCGGATTTTTTTTTTTTTTTAGTATTTCGTATCTTCTAGTTTTTTTTATTCTTCCCTCAGGTAGATTGTATCAACTAGATGAACACTGAAAGATAAAACGAGAAAATTCCCATTTAATTAATTCATTATGAACTGCGCTTTTCTAAATACTTATCCTTTACAATAAAACCACTAAAACTTATTGGAATTATCAGCTATTATACATTGACCGTTAAAGTATAGGATAAATGTGGACTTCAATGGTTGTGAATAAACAGTCATCCCATTTAAATAAATAAATAAATTCTTTATTATTCTGGGACAAGTCCCTTTGGAATAACATCTACATAACATGTAAATTGTACTTTAGAGTCTTAGAGCAATTAATTATTTAAAAACAATTTAACTAAAACTAACAGAAAACAGACATACGCAAATATGTTGAAAATAGAATAAAATAGAGTCAATTACAATTTTGTTCTGACTGGAAGGTCATGAGATGAATGAATAAGCGGGATTTGAATGCAGCAAGAGAGTTGGAGTGACGGATAGAAAGAGGAATAGAGTTCCATAGGATTGAGGATCGGATAAGGAACGATCTGTCAAAATGTGCAGATTGGTGGGCCGTTGTGTATAAATCTGAAGGCCTAGAACGTGTACAGCGGGAATGGACAGAGGATTTGAATTGTAGAAGGTTGAAAATATATGATGGACGGCGGGATTGGATAACTTGGTATAGGAATGATGCAAGGAAATACTTCCGACGATTGGAAGGATAAAGCCACTTCAACTCGCTATAAAATTCGGAGGTGTGTCTCGGGACCCCGAAGATAAATAGAACAAAGCAATTAATTAGGTTACTCCCAGATTCCTGACTGTCGGATAAAACTTTATAGGGTTACCATTTAGGAAGAGGGTTGGGATATGTGGAACAGTTTTCAAGAAGTGATGGGATCCTATTACAATGGCTTTTGTTTTTTCAATATTCAGTTTTAGTTTGTTGACTACAGCCCAATGACTTATTCGATCTAAGTCCTCTTGTAGTCTTTTTGTTGCTGGTAATAGGTCGGGAGGTGGAAAGGAAAGGTAAATTTGAAAATCCTCTGCATAGAGGTGATATTTAGAGTGCTTAATATGGAGAGGCAAGTCATTAATATAAATAGCAAATAGGGTAGGAGATAGAGACGATTATACCTATAATAATTAAAATTTCTACTGATAAATCAGTTATGAAACTTATTGTTGGATCTGATTTTGAAAAATAACAACATGCTGCATAAAATCGAACGTAAATTATATAATTGGGGAGCTGCCAATGGGTAGTATCCCCACATGTGAATCCATGACATTTTTATCTTGTATCTCATTTACTAGATGTATATCATTATACAGTTGTAAATAGCAATAAATCTATTAAAAAAAAAATATATATATATATAATACAAAATAAGAATTTAAAGTATTCGTTATTAATTTATATTTGAAGACTGCATAAGATGCCCTTTTTGTTTTTTTCAAATTAATTCATAAAAAGTCTTATGAATGTATTTTTCCTGAAAGATTTTAGTAGGTATAACTAAATAATTGGATTGTGAAGCCACAATAGTACTCCGCTATGTCTTCAAGATCAGTCCCAAGTTCAATTCATTTGCCTCAGCAAAAACATCTACTTCACCCTCTTCTCACACCCTATCACTGTAGTCTTGGAGTCCATGTTCTAATAAATGCTAAAACCTGCACCTCTTTAACCCAATGGTCTTGGGCTCGGTACGTACAGAGATTCGTACTGTTTCTCGGCTAACGGCCGTGCTACGATGCGATTAGGCCGAGAACAACTCGACCGCGAGGTTTTTCCCCATTTTCTGGGTACCCACTTTATAGAGGCTGGGTCTGCTCCAGGAGGGTCTCCATACCCTAGGGTCACCCCCCGGCAGAAATAACAGAATACATAATATTCTGCTATAGCCGGGATTCGAGTCAAGAACCCGGAGAATAATAGATTAATGCGGATAAATGCCAAGCAAAAGGTTTAAGACAACAATGAATTAAATAATTGTTTTGTATTACAACCAACAATAAAGACGGTATTATAAGGGGGTGAGGTTTTAACGGTTCTTCAAATCTTTATTTTGGTATGAGCTACGAAACGTAATTGAAGCATTGGTATTGTAGAACCATATATAAAGAATTTCGCAATCATGAAAAAGTTCCAAACCGTGACTTATGAATGTAAACGCGCTTTAAGATCTTCTTAATCGGAAGAATCTTCCAAATAATGCAAAATAGTTCCGTTGTGTGTGTGTGCGAATAGTCAAGCACAAAAATGAAGATCGAAACGAAACTCATATATTGAAGGTTCGAACTTATCCGCTGTTGACCGACTTACATGCATTTCTGCTTTGTACCATCGATTTTAAACATTTTTAAAATTTTCTTAAAAATGACAAGGCTTTTTTTTCTTTTTATGTTTATTGAAATATATTACAATTTGTTATAAAATAAACAATAGTAATAGTGAAATGAGACAACGTTCATACAATATATACTGAAAATAATGATAAAGTCAAATTACATAAAATAGAAAATAAATAAATTCATATATATATATATATATATATATATATATATATATATATATACAAAAAACAACAACAACCTATAATTGAGATAAATACAAAATTGAGGTTTTTATTAAAGTCCTTATATCGATGTATTATAATTAAATGGTCTGTAATATCAACTAGGTCTTATCTTTATTGAAATAAGTGTGAAAGAACTTAAAAGTTGAAAGATTTTTTTTAAAGGAATTAATGCTCTGTTGAGAAAAAAAAATATTTCAACGAGGAAAGGTAAAATAATGAAGTAACATTTACACGTGGACGGAGAAATGCGACATATACAATTAACTAGAATATCAGATATCACTATACAGTAAAATATAATAATATCGTTTAGTTTAGAAAATAATTACTACATAGTGGTTAATTATTTCTAAATATCTATATTAGGGTATAACTGTTTATAGCTGCTAATCTTTTCGATTTTTCTCTATCATCAATAATTACATAGTTGGGATTAGATGTATTATAATGTATTAGATGTATTATTTGTGGATATCTTGGCATTTAATGCCACAAAAAATAAAGCACTGATAGTGGATCCCACTATCAGATATGACACAAATGACCAGGAACAAGGCAAGAGGATTCAAGAGGAGAAAGAGAACATTTATACAAAATGTATTCCATACCTGAGGGAAAAATTTCGTGAGGAGTTCGGCGAAAGGGAAGTCGTGGGACTTTGGTTCGGAAGCAGGGGGACCATCCCAGTAGCCACTGGATTATTTTTAGAGAACTATGGACTCGGAAAAAATGAGATGCAAAACATGGCGGAGACCATAATCTTGGACTCACTGGGAATCCTGCAACACCATATATATTGAGGCTGGTCTGGATTTTCAGATGTCCATGATCGATTTCAAAATTAGTAAAATATATGTATTTCCTATTTGGCAGAATCTCTCTCTATTTTTTTTCTTTAAGATTGTCTTCGGGATTGATGCGGTATGCTGTGTACTGTAGCAACTCAGCGAAGTTGAGCAGCAGATCCAAATATATATACTCCTTTTTTTTTTCTTGTTTATCCTGCTTTACTGATTCTAAAATTGTACACATATTTTTTTCTATCTTCAAAAATAACTGGGTTATGCGCGTATTTATGAGTAAAATTACAATTTGTTTCTTTTCTTTTTTATAATTATTCGCGTTTTTTTTTTTATATTTACATTCTTCCATTCATCGAATAATTTCCGGTTATTGCAAGGTTGAATACTAGGAAATGTAAAAAAACAAAAAACTAAATATAGCTACTAACACCTGTACATTCACTAAGAAGTACCCAGATGATATAATCCGTTAAAATTCAATTTATACATAATCAAGATATTTAAGTACATTAAGAAAACAAAAAATATCTATTAATTATCCTGAAAAGAAGTTGAATTGGAGATCTCTTCTACTTACTAAGGTTCAGGAGGTTCTATCCGATACTGCTCTTACCGTCTCGTATGTGTGCCAAAATATCAAATATTTCCGACTTATAAAAAAGGCATTAATAGTAAAGTTTTATATAAACAACTGTATATAAAAAATAAATAGTTAAGACTTTGTTTTTATTATATACAAAAATTACATCCATGACCTACGCCATTATATACAAATATACTTGATTAATGCTATATATAGACATGATTAGATTTAATCTTCGTCCTTTGTGTAATGATGCCACACATCGTTTGAAGCCAAGATTATGGCGCTGTTGTTAAGCGTCATTATAGCACGCTTCAATGTAATAAGGAATGAAAGGAGAAGCATGATGCATCTTCCCCTTTAAAAAATATATTTATTATACAAAGGCAATTTATTAAAATGATCAAATATTATGATTTTATAATTTAGTTCACACATATTGTATTTAAATTAAGATAAGAATAAAATACATTTAATGATGTATTTGAATATTATTTTTAATAATGAAACTTTGTTAACCAAAAAGATTTAAGAATTAATTACATTAAGTTTCGACAGATTAGTTATTAAATAAGTTTTAATTATCTCCAACAATCAGTTAGTTTTTTTCGCCTTTTCAACACTCACCATTAACCATTACTATTCTCTGTATAAGATAATTTTTTTTCTAATATGTTTAGCTTTCCAGCCGTATATTATGCATCTAAATAATAATGTTATGTTCAAAAACACAAAAATTCCATAAAAAATGTTTATACTCTTTTTTCCGTTAGTTGGATATCGAATTCGTTCAGTTGATAAATTCGATCGATTTTTATCAATGATAACAAGATGATATGGTTAATGTTTCCAAATGTACACGGTGAAAGGTACTTTAAAGGAAGGGCCTAGAATGTTTGTGGCCTAAAGGCGTTGTCCAACGGCTAGTTTTTTTTTTATAAACGTATGCAAAATCAAATAAAATAAACTGGAGAATATTATTTCCAGAAAAGAAGGGTTATTGTAGCTTAGTGTGAGGCTGGAATAGTATGTCATACAGTATGGTATTCCAGTTGCGCCTTAATATTTGTATTAATATAAAATAATGCGATATTTTCACTATTTCACTTTTTTAACGACATCAACACTAGACATATGATGATTGAACATTAACATTGTGAAAAATCTATGATTGGTTATTGGGTAGAGACGAAGAAACAAATAAAAATAAGTGATCTAATATCAATCAATTAGTAATTTTAATTCGATAAAATAATCTGGTTTGGCTACAGATTTTCAGAAATTATTTCAAGGTTAACCTCATTTTTTATTATTAACCTGAATATGATTCAATAAGTCACATAATAAAATACCAACGATTTCTTGTTATTCAAATATTTTTCTTTTTAGATTTTGACTTTTAATTGATTTTATATTTTATAAATTTAATAAATATTCAAAAAAAGTAGGAGATGACCAGAAATAAATGTAATAAATATGCTGCTTTAATAAATTTTCAAAGGATTTTTTTATGACATTTTAAAAATTATTTATTTATAAGCACTTTATAAAACCGTTATATTTTTTACTGGAAGGAATTAGTCCGGGTGGTGGTCATTAAA
The DNA here is from genome assembly GCA_023052935.1 of Piezodorus guildinii. Lineage (NCBI taxonomy): Eukaryota > Metazoa > Arthropoda > Insecta > Hemiptera > Pentatomidae > Piezodorus > Piezodorus guildinii. The sequence continues at coordinate 106,674,057 of CM041294.1, forward strand.
TGAAACAACTAAATAGTTTCAACTATTTATTGTTTGCCAACGTTTCGACCCCCTTTGTGTATACTCGACTCAGTTTCCATTCTCCCACAGTGCGCCCTGATGATGACCCACAAAGGGGGGTCGAAACGTTGGCAAACAATAAATAGTTGAAACTATTTAGTTGTTTCATTTAATGACCGCCACCCGGACTAATTCCTTCCAGTAATTCTCAACGGTCAACTAATTACATCCACAGTTATATTTTTTAAAATAAAATAATACTAATGGATAATATCTTCAGAAGTCTATTATGTCATAATGCTTGTATATTCTATGAATAAAGTTGTACATTTAAAGAAAATGATCGAAATTGTTTTTATGATTATTATTATTAAAAATGTGTGGTTCAAGCAGCCGATCTGAAAATAAAAAAAATAATTTAAAAAATGTTCATTTATATTATTTATTAAATTTTAACAGCTGAGGTAAGTGAAAGTCGAGTGTTATGCGCACCAGATTTTTTGGGGTGGAAAACACTTATAAAAATGTTATAATTTATTATCTTTTTAAATCGGATGTACTGAAATAAGGTTGTACCTATGTGATTTTAACACCTAAATGTCTTAATATTATTATTTACATAATTTTAGACACATCAAAGAAACTCTACCCTTGAACTTCCAGTTATCATTACAACCTTGACTCCGTGAATGGTGAACACATATTGAATGATCGATTCTCAATGAAGCATTGATAGAACGGTTTTAAGACCTTTAAAAACCATGAAACATCGTGAATTGAATTTCTATTCATCAATATACAAGTGAAAAATATACAGTGTTCGCTACTGTATATTCTTACATCGAAATCATTCAAGTTTTTGTCGTCGATAATCATTATTTAAACAATTCGTAGAATTAATTCTTTGAGAATTTTATTTTGAAAATTTCAAGTCAGAAAAGCCATACTAAGATAAATTATTATATTCCGAAAGCCATGGACGAATTAGAGGGAAAGTTTTATATAACGCCTTCACACTTGATAATGGGAGAGATTTCTGTAATATCTTAGGTCGCAAAAGCGGCCCTGCTCTGGACAGTTGGAAACAATTTGGGCAACTCTGGCTGTCGAAAGTGAAATATCTTCCCAGGTGTTTCCAGGGAGGAGCTTCAACAATAGATATGCTTTAATAGCCATTATCCTAGCAACTAATAGCGTTTCTAATATACCGGTAGTCATGGCATAGCTAAAATATAACGATTCATTACTTAATACCGTATTCAGCATAAATATTAATTATAATAAGGAAATGTTCGACGATAGTTCTGTAGAAGCAATTTCAATCAGACGATATGGTTAGTTTTTTGGAATTTATAAAATTGAAGGTACTTCACAGGAAGAAATTTTGAAATATCGGCATTTAATCCCTGACAGACTATTTCAATCAGAATGAAAACTACATGATATTAAAGCCCGTTCAATTTTACATCGGCATGGGGAGTTTAATATAAATCGTTAGAGCCGTTTTTATGAAAATCGTGAAAAGATGCAAAATGTATGGTATAAAGTGGCTCTTCTGGTCAGCTGATTTTGATGAAAAAGGTTTTGTAATATCTCGGGCGTATAGGTGTTTTAAATATGAAATTTCAGTTTCATAGAACTTTTCGTTTATGCGCGGGAGTTACTACACACACACACAAACAAACACACACAGACCTTTTTGCGGGACTTGGTCACTTGGACTCAAGATACCCTAAAACATGTATTTCCGTTGAGAACTGGAATTCGAAAATTTTCACAACCGCAATACTTTAGCTTACTATATATTCCATATATCGGTAAGTGAAAGTAAAAAATTTGAAATTTTACCCATAAATACGCCCATGACTCAGTTATTTTTGAAAATAAAGGAAAATATGTATAGAGTTTTGAAATCAGTAAATTAGTCCTTAGTGCTATGTCATAGAGAATTAATGTTCCTACAAAATGAAAAAAGAATCATTGAAATTGGTCCAGAACTATCAGAGATATTGCGTTTTGAAATTTACAGTGGTGATATACCCTGGATTCTTTGGAATATTTATTACTTTTCATTTCAGTTAATTGCCTATAAAAAGCTATATAAACAGTTATACCTTAATATAGTTATTTGAAAATAATAAACCATTTGTTATAATTTGCAGCGTTTTTAATACTCTAACAATACTTTTGTCACTTTATAATTCTGTATTTTCATTAAGTACATTATTTCGTAATTACATTGTAGAATTCAACCAGCAAACTAGGCCTAGAAAGAAACATATGATATTTTTCGTCATCGTAAATTAAAGGCTATACCAAAATAATTACAGACATTAGTATGTAATATTTCTTGCTTAGTGCGGTGAATGTATTTCTTCGCCCTTGAGCAGCAGTGACTTGTTTAAGAGACGCTCTGAAACGAAGCATCTATTACAACCGTTCAAACATTTGCAGTTCTCCCGAGTGTTTGTCGAGGTAGTCTTCGAGCTTGTGAACGTTTTCTTATATTTCGCGAAGTTTAGAGCGGTACATATCCTCAATCGATTGATATAATGTTCAGTCTGTGTAACGTATTCATGTCAGAGCGGAATCATCCGTGTCAAGGTCCTATTCTTGTGCCAGGAAGGAAAAGAACAATTAATTCTCAATTTCTTAATAAGCTTTTAGTTCTTAATAGTAAAGAAACAAAATAGTTATATTATAGAAACAGAAAAAAAAAATTTAGGAAACTCAGTTTTTGAACAATTCAAGTATTTTGGGCACAAAAATGTTAGGATTATTCTTTTTAATTATTTAATTCAAAATAGAAGTTGGGTGTCCACAAATAAAATAACCTAGATACATAAATCACTCGTACAACGTTCTAAGGCACTTTCTGTTGAAGAGGGTTATTATGTATCCACTGTACAACAACGTTGTATATTTCAGTTCTGATGATGAGAAAAAATGAAATGGTGAAACTTCGAACAGTTATTTATTGCTATTTACAAGATGAAGGATCTAGTTGTTTAGTATCTTATAATTATAGACTGTACTTAATGTAACATGTAAAGATGTAATTAAAAAAAAAGAAAGTTATTCAGTAAGGTTAAAAACATGTAAGTACGAAATTTTTGCAACCTAAGATAGTTCTACTTTTGGGCTTTATGTTAACAGAATATTTGTTTAAATAAGTTTTAAATATAACATCTCTTGTTCCATGTTAATATGGTTAGAGCACCCTTAATTAAGCTGGTTATTTACTATTGTTTATTATTATGTTTTTTTTTTTTAGGTTTCGCTCTTGTTTGAGATAACTAAATCTGTTTTATCAATAAGGAAAATAAATTAATTTTTTTCTATCCTATTTTGAAAGATATTGATACATATGATACAGCTACCAATAAATCTCCAAAGGAAATTTATGAAAACTATACTTCGTGATAACTGCAGTTCACCTATGCATCTGTACCTTATGCTCGGTGTCCTGTTAGGGCGCGTTTATACTGCACGCGTTTCGAAGGCTGGAGCGGTATTGGGTTCTATATCTGCCGATTCCGCCCCCATAACGTGCCCATAAAGTTGTTAGATAATACTTAAGCTACATCTCGTTCAAATAGTACTTATTCGAACATATGAAGGATTTAGTTCAGTTTATTGCTTTCTTGATCCCTATATGAGCACCTACATAGAACTGGGAAAACTATTCGTAAAAAATCAAGCTACAAACAGTTATATATTTATTAACCACCTTTCCTTGCATAATATGCAATAAATTGTTATCTTCAATATCGCTTTTTCTTTTTTTAAGGAACGTAAAAATGTATGGCCATTTTAAAAATTATGTAATACTATTCTTATATATGAATAAGAAAAAAATAATACTTAATACTCTAGAAATTTAATATTTAAAACCAATCCGTAGTGACCCATTCTCTAAATACAATAATTATGTTTTATTATTATTATTTTTTTAAGAGATCACTAAATCATAAATTTTAAATTAGATAAGAAGCTGACCTGTTATCTATGATTTTTAAAATTTTTTAAAATTTAAGTTAACTGAGTAAGAGGCCTATTCTTCATAGACACGTCATAAGCGTTCGATATAGTTCCAAATGATAAACTACAAAAAATCTTTATTGAGAATTGAATTAATCTTGGAATAAAATGAAAACAGTTTATTTTAAAAATAATTTGATTCAGAAAAGGATTAAGGTCCTTTAACTTTTTATGTAAATTGCTGGCTACAGATTTATTTTTATGTTATCTAATATAAATAGCTGTTCACTCATGGCTTGTTATTTATTACTTATAAAGACAAAGGGGTAGTTTAATAGATAATAACCCATGATTTCTTCTATGAGTGAAAAATCGAAATGCAAACATTTAAGCTTACCTCTGTTTGGGTTTTGTCGCATAAATGTTACCTATTAAAGATGGTTTGATTTTCTAATGATCTATTTTAATTTTGTGATTAACTGGTGCTATTTTCAAGTAAACCGTTCTGATCAAATTTAGCCGTCTGTACACGTTAGTCAATTTTTTATGCGAAGAATTTATTCTGCTAAGCTCATTTAAAGTATACCAAAAGTATAATAATAATAATAATAGGCTTAGCGAACCCGAAGGTTCGATGCCGATACCACCAAATTCCGCCTACACAGACTCGTCCAATGTTCATCATTCAAGCCCAAACTCCCGAGATCAGCCTTAACGCAATCCTCCCATCTCCGCTTCGGCCTACCTTTCGGACGCCTACCAGTCGAATCGGCAAATACCAACTTTCTCGGAATCCGCTCGTCATCGAGCCCAACAACTTTACTCGCCCATTTGAGTCTCCGCGATGCAATCAGCTCAATTATATTCACAGAATGCAAGTTCCGCAATTCCGCGTTGTGCAACCTTCTAAACTCCCCAGTGGCCTCATCTCTGTTTGGACCAAATATTTTACGCAATACCCTATTTTCGAAAACCTTAAGCCGTTGTTCATCCTTCAACGTAAGCGGCTACGTTTCACATCCGTAAAGAACCGTTGGAAGAATACTAGTTTTATAAATTCTAATCTCTAAGTTTTTAGATAGAAGCCGCGAACTAAGTAACTTAGCAACTGAATAATAACACGCATTTCCCACCTTTAACCGGGACTTTATTTCTTCCTGGATTTCATTTTTTCTAGTTATAATTGAACCTAAATACTTGAATTTCTCTACGTGTTCAAAAGTATGACCTGATAAATCAATATCACCAAGATCGACACCGTTTCTGCTACTAATCATATACTTCGTCTTATCGGTATTTAATTCGAGTCCTATTTCTTTACCGGTTTTTAATAACACACTTGTATTTAGTTGTATGGTTTCCGTGTCTTCACCTAGCAGTACCAGATCATCGGCATACCCCAAAACCGGAATCTTGTCACCCATATTTAAGCCTTTCTCGGTACACATCACCTTTTCTATGACATATTCTAAAGCTATATTAAATAACACAGGTGAAAGGGAGTCACCCTGTTTCAAACCCGATCGCACCTCAAATCTCTCGGAGTAATTATGACCGATTCTAACTTTATGGAATGTTTCCGATAAACACATCTCTACTAGGTTTACTAACTTTCTAGGTATTCCCTGTTCAATCATGATGTTATATAGCTTCTGATGATCTATTGAATCATAAGCCTTTTTAAAATCGATATAAAGTCGATGGACTACACCGTTGTATTCCAATTTTTTCTCTAATATTTGACGTAAGGAAAATATTTGGTCAATAGTCGAGCGATTCCGCCTAAAACCACATTGGTAATCTCCGATAATTTCCTCAGCGTATTCCGTGATTCGACTTGTTAGAATTGACGAGAATATTTTATAGCATACTGGGAGAAGAGAAATCCCACGATAGTTGTTACAATCCGACCTCGGTCCTTTTTTGTGAATCAGAATAAGTATTGATTCTTTCCATTCTTCGGGCATTTTTTCAGTTTCCCAGATCTTTTTAACTAAAAAATGTGTTTTGGAAACGCCCGCTTCTCCACACGCCTTAATTAATTCACTCGTGATATTATCATTTCCTGCAGCCTTATAACGTTTTAATTTTCCTATCGCCATTTCGACTTCCTCTTTACTCAATGCGTCTATCCATGGTTCAGCGCTCTGATATTCAGAGAGAGGGGATTGATTATTGTTTTCGTATTTAAGATGCCGTTAAAGTGTTGTTTAAATTTATTTAATATCTCAGAAGGATCCGCAATTATATTGTTATTTGCATCTTTAACCGCGATACCAAAAGTATATTAAGTAAAATAAAAAAAAAAAACTATCAGAAAATAAGTTGGAAGTTTGTTTGACCACCACTCAATTAAAGTAGATTTGATGGTTAACTAATTAGGACTATCCGCAGTAATTAAGGAATTACTGTAGCAACTAGAGAATGTGTGGAGATTGAGATCAAAGTTTTGGATATGATATGTTTTGATTTCCACAATCTCCTTCTTTCATTCTCCTGAAATAACCAGTTTCACGATGGTAAAGTATTGTTGCAACTTTCTTTGCTAATCTAGAAAAAATAGCTTAAACAGTACTTTGAGAATTGGTGTTCATTAACTCTACTTTTCGCTATATCTGGCCATGAAATTGGTCGCGAAAAAGTGGTACATTCTCCTTCCAGTAGGAAGGAGTAAGTCATGATGTTCCAGTTTCTCCAGTTGAATCTGTTAGCGGAGCGATTACATAAACCAAATGGGAAAGTCAAACCGACATTTAAACAGTTCCGTTTCGATTGCAAAACGTCGAGTATAGCACTATTCTCCCTCTTATCAATTGATGTGTAAAATGTAGAACATAAAATAAATACAATTTACTCAATTCAACAAAAACATCGTTTATTTGTTAGTTTTTTTTTTAATAATTATTTTATAAAATTGCAATTGATATAGCTGTTTAGGTAATTACATTATATGTATAGCAATCAATACATCAAAGAGCCTAATTAAGACGATTACACCATTCATTTATCTTCAAGGAGAATGGTCAATGACGAATGCTAAGTTCAAAATGCCTATATCTCCGCTCTCTCTTAACCGATTTCAATAATTCTTTTTTTGTTTTTCGAGGGAATTTCACTATCTATTGAAGAAATATAATTAATATTTATGTAAATAGATAGAGGATTAAATTCCGAACAAATAAAAAAAGAATGATTGTTCCAATAAATAAATTTTAAAAAAAAAAAATATGTATTTATAAATTTGTACTTCTTTTTCGATCTTCCCTCAAATTGTGATCGACATCTTCTTGACGTCCTCCAGGTCACCGTAAAGTTTGTCGCCAAGTCGAAAGGGTTAAGTCAGATCCGCTTCCTGGTAGTCTCTAGCTGAGGGCTGGTCTAGGATGTGCTCTGCAGTATAATCTCCAGTTCTACATCCACAGAGAGTGCTTCCCCCATTGCCAAACATTTTATGGAGGTGTGCCATCATCCTGTTGTGACCTGTTCTGAGCCAGAAGAGCACAACTTTTTACTTACTTACTTTACCTTTTTACACAACTGAATAGCTCTTTTTTGGTCATTTTGCAGTAGGCTTCTTTTGGTTCGCGATTTGGGTGCAAGTTGTTCCATTTTGCATTTACTGCAGCCCTGTTAATGACATCGCTTCCAGCAGCGTTTGGTTGTGGGAATGCTGCGCCTTCGTTTGCAATCAGGTCGGCTAAATCGTTTCCGTACAGATAGCAATGCCCTGGTCTCCATGGCAGCACCACTTCGCATTACTGTATTAGTTGCTTTTCAACTTATTCTGCAAGTGCGTGAAGGCCTACTTTCCATTTTGACTTCAGGGCATGTATTACTGATTCAGTGTCCGACAAAAAACCTATTTTGGAGGCAGGATTTCTGTATTAGTATGTTGCTGCCATCCAATATCGCCTCTGGTTCAGTTTAAAATTCGAGCATAATTCGCCAGTTGGAATGGCTTAGTCTAGTATGTTTTAGCTCCGGAATTCTACATGGACCCCAGCACCCAATGCTGATCCATTAGTTTATACTCTGGTCCATGAGGTACCTGGGTATCTTTCGTTGAACATTTTCATTGAGAGGGATCTCATTAGCTGTGGCTGAAGAGGGTCCTTTCGCTTGATTCCTGGAACTTTAAGATGTATTTGGGTTTGAGGAAGGGATTCCATGGAGGTGAATCATTTACTATTTCGATTTGTTCGTTTTGCACATATGACAATTGTACTTAATCCAACTACAATCCACCGCTATACCAACTGATCAACCAGAATGTACTCGGATTCCGAAAAAAGTTGGTATTCGCCGAACCGACAAGTAGGCGTCCGAGAGGTAGGGAAGATTGTATTTGGCCTGTTTTCGGAGGCTTGGGCTTAAATGGTGATCATTGCATGAATCTGTGTAGGCAACATGTCGTGGTTCGCTGAGTCTATTATAATTATTATTATAAAGTTGTACGCCGGACAAAAATATTTTAGGGATTTTTATTTTTAGCTTGCTTGATTACAAAGGTTAATTATTAAAATTAATAAACAAAAACTGCAATTAAATAAATTAAAAAGTGTTGGAACGTGAATTATTGATTTTTTATTAATTGATTTATCGTCACTTAACGCTGCGGCTAATGGCTACAGTGGGGATCCTAAATTTTTTCTAGAATAGGGATCTTTAATGAGTATCTGACATCATATAAGGCATAAACAAGGATTTTTTATTCCCATTAAAAAAAAAAAAAAAAACGGATTTGAAACCGCGACTTTGGGTATAGAAGGTTGATATTTTAGCCACTACACCACAGGTGACCCGACCCCTCACTGAATTTTTTATTAGTTATGGATGAATAATACTACTGTTTTATATTTTTATAAAATGGTTCATTGGGTGTATAACAACGTAATAGTATAATTTAACAATTTTTGACAATGATTGCATAATAACTGACACGGACATATAAACATTGTTATAACATATTTGGCTACGGCTACTGATGACATGGCTAGAAGTAATAGGATGGGGTCCTTGCTGCATGAGAAATCTCCTTCCTCAAGAAATCATGATAAGTACATCAAGTCAGGGAAAGCCTGCGGTTTCTTCCTCATGTCCCACTTGTGACTTGTTCATATATAATTCCATGTCATTGGCACTTAACTGTTGACAGGAGAAAATTAATATTTAAAGAAGAAAACAGAAAATATATCGCCTTTATTTATGCTCTCCCATTCGAGAAGAAAGTGTGGAAGTAATAATAATTTTAGCTTATGACAGTGTTAATAAAGAATATTATCAAAGTCATATTTTTCTAATAACTTGTTTTTGTAACATCGTACTAAGTAACCTTGCTCAAATTTTATTATTTTTATTCAGAGCGGTCGGATGGTAGCTAAGCAATTTTTTAAAAAGATGGTTCATAATACATATTTATATATATATATAAATGAATCCCCTTTCCCTTTGACCGATTTCGCTAATTCGTTTTTTGTTGTGTTTATAACAGTCAGGAGAAGGAACTTATGAAAGAAAAAAAGAGAAAAGTTAGTTTGGTCGTTACATTTTTTTAAAAATTTTCCAAGGTAATAATAGTTTCTCTATCTATCTATCTATCTATCTATCTATCTATGTATATATATATATATATATACACACACACACACACACACACACACACATATATAAATGAATCCCCTTTCCCTTTGGTCACCGCATAACGCGTGAACAGCTCGGCTGATTTTTTTATGTCATAGTTAAGACAGGACATCGTCTGTTGGGTCAGCTAGTTGCAAATAAATACAGTTGGATAATGATTAGGATATTGAGCAATGCTGTTAACAATGTGCTATTGACAATGTCACAAATAACATACTGGTTTAAAACCATCTTAATCATACGAGATTAAATCTTCGGATAGTCAGGTCTTAGAGTATTTTGATGAATGTTCATTAAAATAATTTTAACACCTTTCTCCACTCCTAAAATTACAATATTAAATTACCATTATTGAATAGATCTGGCATAGTATTTTTTTAACTTTCTTCGCAAGATCAGGTTTTAGGAAGCCAACTGGACCTTTATGGAGTGCCTGCACTGTCCCTTGTTAAATTTGGATAGTCTTTATGACCTGGCATCAATCATTCTTATCATAAAGTAATTTCTTTAAAGATCACCCTATATTGGGGAAATTTTTCATTTTTCCGGACGTGATGTTGTTTAACAGATTTATTAGAACCATGGTTAACGGTTCATATTACTAGTAAGTTAACACACTTTATAATATTTATCAGAAATAACACACCATTGATCGGTTTATAAGTAGGCATCAAGCAATGCTGTTAACCTTTTGTTGATGACCATGTTATTGGTAAAATAGCATACATGATGGTCTTGCAACATTTTTCAGTCCATGAAAGCTTTTATAAAACCAATTATAAAAAAAAAACAAAAAAAAAACCTTAAGCCTTTTATTTCTACCACTGCTGTAGGGCTACGTTAAGAAATTAGACGATCCACGAGCAACAGTTATACAAAGTTATGGAATGAGATTTACTCATCAATTGTAATTGTTATTACAATTGTAATTATAATTATAAAGAGATTATTGTAATTGTTATTAGTAATATTTATATTGTCTCCTATTACAAAGGATGCCGCCTTCTACCTCCGAAGGGACTTTAGCCCAAGACACCTTTGCACATACCTAAACCCCTACAGGAAGTACTTGGACATAATGGGTACTAAGTGATCCATATGTCCCTCCATTTGATCTCTGCTGCCTTTCCTCCATCCCCTCTACTATTCCTTCATATATGTACCCCCTAAATCCTAGGGCCAGGGCACTCCGGTCAAGATGTTATTACTGTAAAGGTGTAATATATTTTCTTTTCTTTTTTAATATATATTAGTAATATATTATATTATTAAGAAGTTTCTGTTTCTGTTTTCATAGTGAATAAATATACAAAGTTTACATAAATGTGTTATTTGTTAACTCAAGAACAGGATCCACGATCATCTAGCACAGTGATCGTTCGGCTTTGAAAGCTTAGAGGTTCGGTGGGGTAACCTTAGAGGAGACATGTGAGTCGATTCACAGACGATATAAAAGAATATATAATTTATCTTATTTAGAGAAGTATTTACATATCTTACAAATACATCGATGTTGATTACCTGAGTTCAAGAAAATTGAATTTTTTGATAATTTAACATAATTCAAAATTCTAACCTCAATCTATACACTCGACAGAAAGGAATTTAGACGGATTATTGTTCAGAACCGAACATCTACTAAATATTGAAATCACTAATGCCAAGTGACGTGAGGACAGCCAGTGACGACCGGACTCGGAAGTTGAATAAAAAAATTGGAGAATATAGAAATTCATTCAGTAGGATCGTCTAGAATTACATTTCAAGATATTTAGTATAGCAGTATTTCGAATCAGCCTTTATTTATTTTTTGGGGAGGAGAAGGAAAACTTTTCCAAGTTCCTTCTTCCTTTGGATCCATTTTAGCTACCTATAGTGCAGTAAGATACAAAACTTTTTATGCTTCCTTACAAACAATCAGCGATACGGACTATTGTTAGATACAAAAAAGAATTTTTATTTGCTTTTTTATGTTCCCGATAAAACTTCGAACGTCAATAAGCGAGAAGTTCTTTCAATAAAAAGACAATGGGATTATTGGCTCCTTCTATTATTATAGCTGTCATTTCCTTTGCGGAAAAGCTCATGCATGAATTTAAGAAATGGATAGTACTTTAATATTTCTTTTTTTACGAGCATTATGACTTTTTTAATCTTATTTTTCCATAAATTTACAACAGTATCATTACTGTAATAACCAAATCGGGCATATGTTATAGAATATAACTTCCTAATATATCGCCAAGAACGAAATGTAATCATACTGTTCAGAGAATTGTAAACCTAAAATAAAGATCGAAGATTCTAAACAGTACCGGAATTTCCGAACTTCGCTATAATAATTGTTTAGTGATTGGATTATTAAAATGATTTGTTTAAAATGATTCTAGATCTATTCCTCTTTTGCTTCTTTCCTTGTAAAGCTGCCTATATTTAGAAATTGTGGTTCAATAACATCTTTTAATTCTTGTGCATTTTTTGGATGGAAGGTCTAAATAAAGTAATAAGTATATGTTTTTAAATGTATGAATCTAATATATCAAAATCTCGTGCCATGGTGTTTGTGGTCGCAATCCTCCAAAACGGCTCAACCAATTTTTATGATTTTTTTGTTTTCATTATATAGGTATAAGAATAGGTCGTGAGGTATATTTCACTATTTGAATATTTTTATAGTAACATAAAAGCACCAATATTCCCATATTTTCATCCCCTTTCTCTCACTCTCGGATTTTTCAATTTCGGATTTTTAGTATTTTTGTATTATAAATATCCCAATAATTTGAGGATCGCATTCATGAAAAGCGTCGCGCTATTTTGATATTTAAATCTGCATTTAAATGTCATAACTGATCCGACTATTGCCTCTCAAACTCTCCAATCCCACATCAGAGACCTCGAAGTGTTGCTGATTTGCCCGATCTAGATACCATTCCTTTCATGGCAAACTCCATTCCCACCATAATCCTCTAGTTTCTTCCTCTTCAATTCCTGACAATCCTCCGAGGCGTCTGAAAGGAGATGGCCCCGAGACCTTCTAGTTTAGAACATTTTTAGAGTGCTTCCATTGGGAAGCTTCTCTACATGTGTTTCATGCCTTTATATATTTCATCTAATTTACTTGTTGTATTCCTGTATACAGTTGTAAATTCCAATAAATAAATCAACAAAAATAAAAAAAATCTGCATTTCGTTAAGCAATACAACGCGATTATTGCAAAATTGTGTACAGTTTATTTTAATTTATGATATGCGTGTTTTATGATTATTAAAATGTTGGTAAAATACTATTAGAACAAATACATTATCGGTTTACTATTTGGAAAAGAAAAATACGTTTCTAGGGTCTAATGAATGAATGGATATAAATAGATTAACTAAACAGATATTAACTTTTTCAAAAACAGGAAAAACAAATCTAACTGGTTTAGAATAATATAGTTTTTGATATAAGTTTTTTAAGATCATAGATAAAAGTATTCCAAGAAAAACAGTAGTCTCTGAGGAGCAGAAAAGGCAGAATACAATGTGCTGGGAGAATACAATCGTGTTTCTCGATGAATTTTAAAGTGTATATATTAAAAAAAAGAAAAAAAAAGTGTATATATACCGGAGCGTAGGCCTATTTTGACTGACGGCCAACAGTTGACTGACGGGTCTCACATACCATGAGGAAAGGGTGTGAGCGAATCCCAATTTAATTAAATACATGAAAAAGTATTTCCGGGACTGACGTTCGAAATCACAACCTTTGGGGTGAGAGAACGCTCAGCCGCGGGCTCTCCTATATATATATATATATATATATATATATATATATATATATATATATATATATATATATATATATATATATATATATACATATATTCAAATTTATTAGTTTATGTTTTTATGTTGTTCATTAAAAACTTGATATTTGTTTAATCGGCGTTGTATTTTACAAACTTGATTGAGAGGAATATATATTAATCAGCAGTTGTTCATATTTAAAAATATTTATTCCTTTATTTTATTTATAATACCACTTTGAAACGTCTATGAATAAATAACTGTAAGTAATAATTACTCTTTAATTATAAATAAATGTTTGAAAATAGATAAGGCTTGAAGAGTCGTCAGTCTTTCTTTCCAGCCAGCTTCTTCACCAAACTTTGAACGTGCGGTCCCCTGTATAGGAAGACGGATCCCACCGCTCCAGCGATAGGACCGATCCAGTAGACGAGGGCGAACTGGGTGGTAGTGTGGCCAGCACAGCCCAGTTTAAGGCCGGTCGCCAGGGCTGGGTTGAAATACCCACCGGAGTAGTTGAAAGCTGAAAGAAAAATTACATGGTGAGAAACGTATAGAGATAGATAGATAGATAGATAGAAAAGTCTGTTTTATTTTTCAAAATTACATCAAAAAGCCAATAAACAAATAAAAAAATAAACAAATTACAAATTACGAAATACAATAATAAAAATCAGACTCACTACATGGTCTATTGACCGTCCGTGGAGTCTGTGTTTATTAACAAAATTAATCTTTAATCTATCATTATAAATAATCAATAACAAAATAAGAAACAAACACTTCCCATGTTATTTATGTACTAAAATTAATTCACAAATAGTCAAATTCACAATTAGTTAAATTTAATTTAACAAATTCACTAATAGTTAAATTCTCTCGTTAGTAACATTCTATATCAGAAAGCCGATCTGGAGAAATTAACTAACGCCAGCCAATCTTTTCCATTTATCAAATCTAAAATTTGATCCCAGGTTAAATTTTTAGAATTAAAATATTTTTTTCTAAACTCAGTAAATATCGGACAGGCAGCCAAAAAGTGAAAAAGTCTTCTGCTTCATTTGTATTGCACAAACTACATTTATTATTTGTTTTTATGAAATGTTTGTAATTCAGGTTTAATACATCACCCCTGATTTTAATTACCCATCTAATCACCTCCAGTGAACATTTGTCAGTAATGTAATTTACTGTGGTTAAATGTGGATAAAAGGGAGAAGTTTTAGAATTTTTAACTTTAATAATATTCTGAGTCTAAATATCTTTTTGCATTTGAACCCTTAATGCTGCTAGACTATTTTTCCATAACTTAATATCATCACAGTTAAATAGATTTAAGTTAAAATTTAATCCATGCGATTCTTTCAGATAAAGTATGTTTTTGAACCATGCTATTTTTTTCTTAACCATATGTAATGCTAATAGCTTTGGATATCTATGTGGTGGTAAATTCAAAATTTTAATAATATAATCGAAATGCATCTTTAGGTTGAATATAAATATTGGATCTATTGTTGTTTCAAAATGAAGAAAATGAGTGGGAGTATATTTTGGTAATTTAAATAGTTTTTTAAGAAAAAATCTTTGTAGTTTTTCCACGGCATCATGACTAACCCCACCCCAGACTTGTGCTCCACAGCACATAACTGCTCTACTAATGGAATTAAATATCTCCAACTTTTTTTAAAGAACTATATCTTTGTTTTACATAAACTGGCCCCAAATCAAATTCAAACCCACCTTAGCTTTATTCAGTTTTTCTTCGAGATGTTTTGTCATTGAAAGAGTGAAAGAAAGAGTTGGCGAGAAATGTATAAAAAGAAAAAAAAAAGAAAAAAGGTCTTTGCCTTTACCTTCTTATGAATAGTATATATTGAGACATACAGATAGGATACCAATTTTATAGAAGCTGGGGTGTGCCCTGGAGGGTCACTTTCGCTCATATCACGTCTGAAATAAGGAAATAAATAATTAATCAGCCAGCCCTAGGGTTCGAAATCGGGACGCGGAACACAATAGTCATGTGCAATAGTTCCCAACGAAACATTTTTTGGCGTGTCAGTTCATCTAATGAATACAATGGCAAGGACCCACTAACTTAAAAAAAAAAAAAATTATTTACATGTAATCAAGCAACACTGTTGGCGCCCGAAAGAGAGAGCGGAGAAAAAATTCCTCCTGTCCCATAAAATAAATATGCTTGACCAAGAATTGATTAAAATCCGCGAAACATTGTACTCAGTGAATCACTCAAATTTAGAAGCATAATATAGGTAGCCATTTACGATCAGTTCTCGTTCCAAATGTGTCTGTGCAATGGGTCTTAATATATCAAGATTCAGAAACTGAGAATGTATTTGTTAAAACTTTTCTATGAGAGAGCTTAAAACCCATGGAAACCAATGACCCTAAAGAGTAAAAATATTTAATAAAATGAAATGAAAAGAATGTTTATTTTGACACCAAGTTCCCTTATAACAAATACAAGTTTCCAGATGTTGGGCGTTTCAGGTGAGTAATCTTCAGTTTTAGCAATACGGTTTTTATATTCAACCAATGGAATAAATGTTTTCATATCCGAGGAAAGACAACAACAACAATTTTTATTGAGTAAAATTACAATCTGTCCCAATTTGGACATCAATAGTAGTGCTGAAAGATATCATACATACTACATTGATACAATGAGGAAAGACAAACACTTTTTTTTTGTTATATACGTTATTTTATTGGAACACATGGGAAAAATATTAGAAAAACAGCTGCACATACATAATTAAATACAATGATGTTACAGATTATAATTACTTTTATTTTTAATGCTAATATCATACGAAAATGCAAGACATTAAATGATCAAACGTACAAATTATGAATGACATCATAAAATCAGGGTATTGAATTCGCTTACAATTGAAAGATGAAACATAACATTTTATTCCTTTCTATTTCATCGTTTGTGTTTTAAATAAATAAACACTTATCTTTTTTTGACGGTACACCGACTTAATTTGGAGCTTTAAAGTAAAAAGCTATTAATTAATAACTTCAATAGGACTATCTATATACCTTTTAATGTTTTTTAAAGCATAAAAATTATATTTAAAAAAACAAATTTCAGTTTCTTCGTTCCATTCAAACTAAATAGAAAAAATGTAGCTAAAGCTGAATACTTTTAGTTTCGGAACTTTGTTACTGATTTTAGTAACAAATACTATGGTTATTTATTTATTATTTTTTGTTAAGGAGAAAAGAGAGCATATATATTCCGCAAAGCCTGTAAAATATTTTATGGGTTCTCTTGGAAATAGAGATAAAGTAGTTCGTGGTATTCTCAACACCTGTCAGCTTCCTCACCCCTCAGGGATTTTCAGCCTTTTATTTTTATTTTATAAATATTTTCCACAAGCTATTCGATAATCAATATCTCAACCGAAACCCAGATAATAATATCTGAAGTCTCCAAAAAAAGTCTGTGTGAGTGTGTCCTTGTCCGAGTTTGTGCGTGTGTGTAAGTCTAGAAAGAAAACGAAAAGTCGTACGAAACTGAAATTATATGTGTAGGACGACTATACGCCTAAATAAATATAAAAGTTGAACGAATTTGATAACTAACTTGAGGTGGAAATAGCAAACATATTTTTTAAATATAATTTTTGTTTTGTTTTTAACTCAAGAACATTTACATAGATGTATAATATACCGTTAAAACAAAATATTTTAGAAAAATATTATCTTACGTACAAAGTTTGATAATGAGATAGATTATGTAAAGTGACAAATAGGCCATAACATTATTATGGATAATTATACTTACAATTTGGTATTGCTGTATTATTTAATCTAAATAATACGTTTTCCAACAAAACTGAATTAACTTTTTATATAAATCTATTTTAAAATTTTTTAATTTGTTTATTTATTAGTTCTTAAATTGATTTTAACCGTCGAGGTAAGTGAAAGTGGTGTGTTGTTGCACTAGATTTTATTAATAAAGCATTCACAAATTTTCAAAAAAAAAAAAAAAAAAAAAAGCATTCACTAAAAGGGAATGGTGTGGTCTAGTGGATAGAGCACTAGTCTACAGTTCTCCAGATCCTGGGTTGGAATCCCGGATGTGGCAGAATATTATTTATTCTGTTAATTCAGTCGGGGGCGACTCTATGGTATGGAGACCCTCCTGGGGCAGACCCAGCCTCCATAAAGTATCCCAAAAGTAAACTGGGGAAAAACCTGGCGGCTGAGCGTGATCAAGGCCTAATCGCCTCATTGCACTACCGTTGGCTTAGAAATAGTATGGATCTCTATATGTACTTAGCTCAAGATCCTTCATGGGTTGTAGTGGTACAGGTTTTTTAGAAATTAATTAATAATTATAGTAAATATCATGGGAAAAGGAACCTATCTTTTAGTGATACCTATACTGATAATGAGAAAGTCTTAATAATCTGGAGAATATTGTGTGGGAAAGATATTTTTAATTGGGAGCAGACTAGGTGATAACCTGTTTCAATCGTTGTGTTCTTATCAATAATATCGCTACGATAATTACTGTCTGCAGAGTTTTATCAGTTATCACAGTTTTTTAATTTTATTTTAACGTATCAGTTCTGATATAACTGTTTATTAATATACTGTTGTTAACATTGGATCATGATAAATTACTCAATTTTTATTTTTATAGGTAATTATTTATTCTATAATTATATGATTGTTTTTGGAATAAGTGAGTAGGATGCACTTGACTATTATTTATGTTTTTTTAATACTATAAAATATAAAATCAGGAATAATTGAATAAATTGTATATAGAAATTTAAATAAATAGGAAAGAGCATTGGAAAATCAGTTTTTGAGAAAAAAAAAAAAAAAAAAAAAAAAAAAATATATATATATATATATATATATATATATATATATATATATATTTGTTTATCTATTACTTTAAACTCTAGGTACGAATAGTCACACTAACACTTAGAGATAGGTAAATATTAAAATTAAAAGTACAATAGGGGTACTCACTACGTTTGCTATAGCATGCTATTTGTGTTATTTTGCTAAACCCGTCGAGTTTCTACAGTTATTTCCTGTATAAAATTGATGGGTTTAGCACAATAGCACAAATAGCATGCTATAGCAAACGTAGTGAGTACCCCTAATGTATTTTACTCGAATTACCTAACCCCTGCTATACTCTGGCTGATGACTCTTAATTACGAACAGTAATCATCTTACCTCCTGAGTACTTTCTATTAGCTTCAAGTACATAGAATTAGTTTGTCTTTAGTATTTGTTTGATTTATTTGATAAGACTACCATGATGAATCTATTACCTACATATATAAGGGGTACTCACTACGTTTGCTATAGCATGCTATTTTGCTAAACCCGTCGAGTTTCTACAGTTATTTCCTGTATAAAATTGATGGGTTTAGCACAATAGCACAAATTGCATGCTATAGCAAACGTAGTGAGTACCCCTATAATATATTTTGGGTTTGACCATTTTAAGGCCCATTAATAAGTTATTTAGGACATATTTTTTCCTCTATTGTCAATTATAAAATTGATTATTTTTAATGACTTTAGATTTATAAATAATTTATTAAACCGATAGTCGAACTCAAAAGCTGAAAACCTTTATTATCATGTCATTCTACGAATAAAATACATAATAACAATAGACCTAAAATTAAAATAAATTTGAAGAGTTTAAAAATTATATATGATGTGATAAATGATATGGCCTAAATTAATGGACGTCAAAACAGAATATTTCCATAACATGTAGTATATTGAGATTGTGAACTCTACTCCGGTACTTTATAAAATGAACAACTCTTTACTTTAATGAACTACTTAATACTTTAAGCGAAATGGTTTTAAGTAAATAGGGAAAACATAAAGTACCGAGGAGAAAAGCTCAGTACTTTTTATACTTATGCGTCACCAGTTGGAACTTCAGCGGTTTGATAATTTGAGTGAAATAATAAATATTTTTACTTTCACTTACCTATATATGAAATATATAGTAAGGGAAAGTATTGCGATCATTATAATTTTCTAATTCCAGCTTTCAACGGAAATGAACGTTTCAGTGTCTCTTGAGTCCAAATAACCAAGCCGCGCAAAAAGGTCTGTGTGTGTGTCGATTTCGATTAAACTGCCTATATCGATGTAAAATTTAATGGGCTTTAATATCGTATAGGTGTTATTCTGATTGAAATTATCTGACAGAGCTCAAATGCCGATATTTTAAATTTTCTTCCTCTAAAGTACCTTTAATTTTGTAGATTCTATAAAAATAACCACATATTATTTTTAGCGTTGAAAAAAGAAACGGATAAATATATAAGTTGGACGAATTCAATATCTCATTAAAGGAGAAAATATATTTTTACATAATTACATTAATATAGATATATAATATACCGTTGAAAAGCTTAGGATTTTATAAAATATATTATATTATAAACAAATTTTAAAATTTGTCGGAAAGTGATGGAAAGGCGATAAAATTAACTGGTTGTAGTAGATATTAATATAATAGATTGTTTAATAAAACATGTTTCTTTTTAAACTTATTGTAATTAATCCTTCAACAATTTATAGAAATTAATATAAAATTTCTTAAATTGATTTTAACAACGGAGGCAAGTGAAAAAAAAATTGAATAAAATATTATTCATTCATTATTTTTATTTTTTTAATATTAACATGATTATCCGTTATAAAATGATTATTCATCGATATAGTCTAACTAAGGTTTATAATATTACATAAGAAAAAGAGAAATATGAGCGAAATAAGTACAAAAATAAAAGAAAGAATAAAGTGTTCTTAAAAAAGAAGTAGAAGTCGTTTTTTTTAAGATTAAGTTTGGTATCTGGTGACGACAATGGAAGATGTCGCTCGTAGAATGATAAGATAAAACTCCAGAGCAAGTCATGCGGAAGAAAGCTGTTGATTTCTTATCCAAACTATGAGGACTTAAATAGGACTTTGCAAGTCATTCTGGCTCTAATCTCAGAACTCTAAGGCTTTCTGTTTTCAACAGTATAAAAAAATAAATCTATAGTGACTGAGATTTTCATCTCACAGTTTTTCTTTTTTTCATTTAAGAAAACAAACAAATATATTTCTACTAATCTTTTAACCATGATAACGAGCTGGTCATTATCTTGCTAATGAAAATATCATCGAGGGTACCAAAAGATAATTTAGAATCACCACATATTAATCATAACACGATCTTCTCCCGGAGTGTACAAATATTGGCATATGCTGACGATCTGGATATCGTGGCCAGGACCCGACCGGCGTTGGTGAAAGCATTTGAAAAAATCATAGAAGCTGCTTCAGCTATGGGCTTGGCCATAAAAGAGGAGAAGACCAAATATATGTGCACAGGAGCTGGTGGCGAGGAGGCTCTGATTTTAGGAGCTTACACATTCCAAAGGGTCAACGATTTCGCGTATTTGGGATCCTTAGTGACACCAGCTAACGATGTCTTTGCTGAGATAAGGAAAAGACTGGTAGCGGCTAACAGGGCATATTACGCCTTGCTGAACACTCTCCGCAGTAGATCTATTACTAGGGGTACCAAACTGGTCATTTATAAAACCTTAATTCGCCCTGTTCTTACCTACGCTTTTCAGACCTGGACCATCTCAGCGAAAAATGGAAATAGCCTGCTGACCTTGAGGAGAATCTTTGGCCCTGTGAAAGATGGAGATGGATGGAGAATTAGGAGGAACAGGGAACTTCATGACCTTTTTGGAGAAATAGATATCCTGAAATTTATAAAGGTGGGAAGGCTTAGTTGGGCTGGCCATGTCGCAAGGATGCAAGGGGAAGAACTGCCCAACCGGTAGGCCAAGGCTGCGATGGATTGATGGAGTGGCGGCGGACGCACGGAGACTGTTGCAAGTCAGGAACTGGAGAGCGGCGGCACAGAATGGCGGCGGCTCATTGAGGAGGCCAAGACCCACCAAGAGTTGTAGAGCTAGGGCAGATAGATAGATATACATATTAATCATTCACCTCTCTCGTCTAGTGATATTAACGATAGTTTGAGCTGTGCTACAGAGGAAATTATTATATATATATATATATTTTTTTTTTTTTTTTTTTTCCTATGCTCCCATGGGGTTTTCTTGGGCCATAGGGGTGGGGAGAAGGACGGAGGATTTATGCCAGAATTGAAAGTGTACGTGACAATAAAGTAAATAATAAAGTGACGTGAAGCCGTAGTTATTACTTTCACTTACCTATATACGAAATATACACTAAGGAAAAGTGTTGCGATCGTGAAAATTTTTGAATTTCAGTTTTCAACGGAGATACATGTTTTAGGGTCCTCTAAGTCTCAATAACCAAGTCATGCAAAAAGGTCGACGTGTCCATGTGTGATAAGTCAAGCGCGATAACGAAAAGTCGTAAAAAACTGAAATTTCATATTTAAGACAACTATACACCGAAGATGTTACAGTAACTTTTTCAACTAAATTGGCTGACCAGAAATGCCATTTTATGCCACGCATTTTGCGTCTTTTTACGATTTTCTTAAAAACGGCTCTGACGATTTAAATTATACTCTATATATCGATGTAAAACTTAATGCTTTCAATATAATTTCATTCTGAGTGAAATAGAGTCTGTCTGGACTTAAATGCCGAATTTTTAAATGTTCTTCTTCTAAAGTATCTTTAATTTTGTAGATTCTAAGAAAATAACCATGCCATATTTTTAGCATTGATAAAAAAACGGATAAATATATAAGTTCAATTGAATCAAAATAAAAATAAATCAGAAAAGAGCAAAAATATTTTTAATGCAATTTTTGTGTTTTGGAACATAAAAACAGTAATATAGATGTATAATATGCCGTTGGAAAGAAAGCTAAGGGTTTTAGAAAAAAATACTATCTATTATATTATATTATATAATTAAAATTGTAGAATTCATGGAGAGTGATGAAAAGCCAATAAAACTAACCGATTGTCGTAGATAATAATATAATAGATTATTTAATAAAACACATTATTGAAATCAATTCGGTAAGTAAAAGTGTTGTGTTGTACACACCAGCTTTTTTTACCCAAGGTCACTCGGCCACTCCGCCTCCTGTATATTACATTTTCATAATTGAAGAAGATTTGTTTAAAATAACTTTTCAGAAATATTAGAACAACAGACTATGCCATACGATTGTGTCCCCCACGAGGAGTAGCAAAATAGAGACTTCAAAAGTAAACTACACATCTTTAGATTCCTCATGTGGTTCACCATGGTTCCGAACTATAATGGAAGATAACAAGTTAGACCTGTCAGGCATTTAGACATTTCAATCACTGTTGTAACTCTCCGATCCCGAAAAGAGTATGTTGGTAACATCTTTTCTGCCAAGAGATGGGGAAGGAAAAATGTCATGAAATTCAAATCTTTGGAAACGGAGGGGTACCAAATTGTGTACTGAAAACATGACCTGATTTAATTATTGTTCCTTCAATTATTATTCAATATTCTTTGATGTATTCTACGTTCAAAGTGTCTTAATAACAGTGATGTAAAAGTATAAATATGGACGTTCTGGTCAGAAGAAATTAATATTAAAGTATGATATTAAAGGAAGTAAAATACACAAATGAAGCAAAACAAAAAAAAAAATGAAATACAAGAGAAAAAATACTGGCAAGAAAACAAAGCATAGAGATAAACAAAGAATGAGTAAAAAAAAAATCTATATTTATGTCTTAATCATTAAAAATAATCAGGTAAATAAATAATTTATCTTATACAAATATGTTATGCAAGAAAATATATGTAATGTAACATAAATAATTTATTATTATTATTATTTATTTTTTTGTCACTGTTTTTGTTTTCTTCTTATTTGAATATGTCTAATTTTATGTAAGTCATTATTGACTTGTTAATATGTATTTAACTTACTCTAAGACTGCAAAGCACATTTTGTAAATTCTGTATTTTTTTATTCTAAAGGGACTTTTCCCAGGATAATAAAGAATTTATTTATTATTATTATTATTAAATATAAAGATGTATTTGCCTTTCTGGTTTATTTTTTTACGGTGTATGTCTTTCATTCAGATAATCTGACTATAAAGTGAAAAAGAAAATTCTCGACATATCAACGGTAGAAGTTGTATCTACGACCATTTAACTACAATTTAGCTAAACATGTGTAATTGCAGACAAATATATAATTACTCGACATTACTATATAATACATATATATCGTAAGGCGAATTTTTATTTTTTATTTTATTTTTTATTTTTTTTCTTACCCTCTGGTTTTATTTTCGAACAAAATACAAATACAAATATAATATGTATAGCTGTCAGAAGTTTCCGTGGTTTAGTGGTTATCACTAGTGCTTCACGTAAGGCGAATCGTAAGCTTTGTATTATTATAATAAAAAAAAAAAAATTAATTGTCGAGTCTGCGCTTTCATGCCAGAAAAAAAAAAAAAAAAAAAAAATAGGATAGAACTAAATTTATGAGGATCGGAAAAAGGAGTGAACATGGAGACCGATTCGTCAGGCTGAACGGAATTCGTTTGGAACAGGTTGCAGACTTTGAGTACCTGGGGGACCACCTCAATGAATACGGACGGATCAGAGGAGACATCGGAGAGAGGTTGAAAACGGCCGGAAGATGTTTTTACTCTCTTAGGAAAGGTTTTCTTGACAAGAAGGAAGTTTCTAAGGCCACTAAGAAGGTAGTCTTCAATAACACATTCCTCCCTATTCTAATGTACGCAAGTGAGTCTTGGACCCTCTCTACTAAACATAAGAGCCAAATCCAAGCTATGGAAATGCGCTATCTATGAAAAATTGAGGGGAAAACAAGAAGGGATAGAGTGTGACACTCAACAATAAGAGCGAAACTGGAACTGAGGCCAGACAGCACCTCACACTGCTCCGTGGTAAAGACGACTCGATTAAGTAAGTAAGATTAATTTTAAATTTATGTTTTTTGTGTAGTCATACAGTATTTATATGTTTATTCTTCGATCTGTTTTACCACTTATAATTATTTTATTCTCTCTTATAAACCTGTGAAAAAAATGTTTGTATCTCTGTGGAATTTCAGATTAGTTCCTACCCTGATGATGGCTCACATGATTAAGCTGAAACGTTGGTTATTCGATAAACTTGCGACACTGGCTCCCCTTTATTCTTCCTAATAAGGCAGGAAATTTAGGTTATTATTTTGTTGTATAGCTAGCGATGAATAAAATACAATTAAATTTACAAAAGTTATGTAATATTAGCTAGTGAATGAGATGTATGTAATTCAGCCCGTTTCAATTCCCACCTTGAACTTACCGCTTGGTCCGCTGAGAGGGATTGCTTGCCAGCGTTTAGAATTCAAGGTCGGGGTTTCATTTATGAAGAGTATCCCATTTGTCACAGCATTAATTTTTATTGTAATTAGTAACGCATTATACATTTAAATTAAATTCAGTAATTGATTTTTTTTTCTCAGATTTATATTCAAGACATCTTTGATTAGATGATATCTGGTTAAAATATTACTTATTTGGTGCAAAGACCTATATAAATAAAACCTGTTATTTTTTTTTATTTCTTGATTTTTAATGAAAAACTTGTTAATTTCAACTGACATTTATATTTAAAAAAATAAAATGACTAATTTGAATAGCTAATATTTGCCTACATTAAGAATAATTACAAGCAATAATACAATTGTTTTTATAATAGATATGCAGACAAGTTAGCTAAATATAACCAACCGCGATCAAAGGAATTCTCAGGACTCAATGACCTTCACAGCAATGTGTCTCGAGACCTTGTCGAAAACTTCAAGATTTGACAGAAAGCATAAAAAGAAAAAATATATAAAAGTTAAGGTTGAACAAAAAACTAGTCAATTTAAGATAAAAAAGACGAGGGTATAAACAAGGTTAGGAAGGGAGGGGGCATCGGTAATAGTTTACAAGGTGTGTCTGAGTATATGACATGAACCAGCAGATACATATAAATACATAAATAAATGATTGTTTTATTTTAGTTTTTGCATAAATTATAAGCACAAATAATTGTAGGATCGCTTGAGGTGTAGTGGCTTGCATAACAGCCTTCTTTGCCCAAGGTCGCGGGTTAAAGCCCAATATATGGCTCTAGGATTTTTAATGGTAATAAGAAGTCATTAGTTAGGACGTCCTCCGACAGGAACGTAAAATAGTGTTCCCGAACCTGTGCGATGTCTGGTATTTGTTAATGATACCAATTTTAGTAAAACCTGGAAAGTCAAAATTTATGCAAAATGAATAAACAAACAAAAACAATTTTTTTATGTTGAAATGTTGAAATTTACACTGTATCACATTTTATCTGTAAATGTTTGTGTTCAATAGGTCAGTTCTCTTTAGTCGAGCTTCATTTTATTCGTTTCGATTTAATTTTTATACTATTTAAAACAACAAACAATGTAATCTACAGTAAATTTGTGGAAGTATACACCTGTGTATGTAAATAATCTCTTCTTCAGTGACCGAAATTTATTTTAAAGAGATTTATTTTTATGTAAATAACAACAAATCAGGTAGACCCTAAGGAAAAGTGAGATAACCATTTTACATAATCTTTGTAAACTACTTTAAGATTAGTTCTGGTCTATCTCTTAAAAGGAGTACATTTCTTTCCTTGTCAGAACATCAACCTTTCAAGTCGAACAGGTCTGTTTCTTTATAATATATTAAACGCATCTCGGTTTTTATGTTATCTATTTATTCAAATTTTATTAAGTATACTCAAATATATTTTATTAATGCATATTGATATATTTGTAATTATAATATATTTTTCATGCATAGTTGAAACACTTAGAAAAAGGATTAAAACATTATATAAAAGGAATTTAAAAAAAAATTATTGAGATACATTACAATTTGTTTCTAAATGTACAGTAGTAATAGTGATATGAGACCACATTCGTACATGATATACAGAAAATAACGATAAAGTCCAATTACATTAAATATGATATATATATATATTCTTCTTCTTCTTCTTCCAGTGGCGCGACAGGCCTTGTAGGCCCTGGGCCTCGCGGTGTAAACTCGTAAGAGTACCAAGAGTACCTTTGGACGCCTACCAGTCGGATAGTACATTTCCCGCCTTTAGCCGAGACTTTATTTCTTCCTGGATTTCATTTTTCCTCGTTATCATTGAACCTAAATACTTAAATTTCTCTACTTGTTCAAAGGTATGCCCTGATATATCAATATCACCAAGATCGTCACCGTTTCTGCTACTAATCATATATTTCTTCTTATCGTTATTTATTTCGAGTCCTATTTCTTTACCGGTTTTTATTAACGCACTTGTATTTAGTTGTATAGTTTCCGTGTCTTCACCTAGCCGTGCCAAATCATCGGCGTATCCCAGAACCGGAATTTTATCACCCAGATTTAAACCTTTCTCGGTGCACGTCACCTTTCTATGACATGTTCTAATGCTATATTAAATAAAATAGATGAAAGGGAGTCGTCCTGTTTTAACCCCGATCGCACCGCAAATCTCTCGGAGTAGTTATGACCGATTCAAACTTTATGGCAGAACTGTACACTAAAAAAAAAAAAAAAGCTTACAAAAATGATCATTTAATTCAAGATATTTACACAAATGAAATAGTTTTCGAAATCCTTGCGTTTATGTTGTACCTCATTCACCCTGAGCTAATTCTAAGTATGTCCAATGTGAGGTAATTTTGCAACATTACTCAAATTCTTGGTCACTTGAGCGGGAATGTGTGAAGCTACCACGAATTCCTTCGGCTATACTTAAATCGATTGGAGCTGATCTAATTAAAATATTATTAAACCAATGTATTATTAACTACTATATACTACAGGCGGGCTGATATCATTTAAAACAAACATATATGAAACTGGAAGCTATTCTTCTTTATAAGATAACAAAGTTTATAATCGGTATTCAGAAATGACCGACTCTTTCATAGCTATCATATTTATAAGCACGAGGTTTATAAATATTATATTTACTATTTATTGAAATTTACAATTGTATTAGTTAATTCATCTAGTAAATAAGCTGTGAGATTATTATAAATAAAGGGTGTTGAATCCGGTTCTGGTATGATGTGATATTTGAAATCGTCGTTTGAAAAGTAAGTAATTATTATAACTAATGAAAACTGAAGGTTTAAAACAAAAGAAATATTAAGATATAAAATAAAATATTCAGTCTAATCTTTAAGATAATCAGCTGGAAAATAGTAATGCATGCTTTTCAAAATATTCGAAATACCTTCACTATATAACCGACCGTATTATAATAATATAATAATAATAATAGGCTTACCGAACCCGAAGGTATGCCCTGATAAATCAATATCACCAAGATCGCCACCGTTTCTGCTACTAATCATATATTTCGTCTAATCGGTATTTAATTCGAGTCCTATTTCTTTACCGGTTTTTACCAACACACTTTTATGTAGTTGTATGGTTTCCGTGTCTTCACCTAGCAGTACCAAATCATCGGCATACCCCATAACCGGAATCTTGTCACCCATATTTAAGCCTTTCTCGGTACACATCACCTTTTCTATGACATATTCTAAAGCTATGTCAAACAAAACAGATGAAAGGGAGGCACCCTGTTTCAAACCCGATAGCACCACAAATCTCTCGGAGTAATTATGACCGATTCTAACTTTATGATATGTTTCCGACAAACACATCTCTACTAGGTTTACTAACTTTCTAGGTATTCCCTGTTCAATCATGATGTTATATAGCTTCTGACGGTCTATTGAATCATAAGCCTTTTTAAAATCGATATAAAGTTGATGGACTATACCATTGTATTTCATTTTTTTCTCTAAAATTTGACGTAAGGAAAATATTTGATGAATAGTCGAGCGATTCCGCCTAAAACTACATTGGTAGTCTCCGATAATTTCCTCAGGATATTCCGTGATTCGTCTAGTTAGTATTGACGAGAATATTTTATAGCATACTGGAAGAAGAGAGATCCCACGATAGTTGTTACAATCCGTCCTCGGTCCTTTTTTGCGAATCGGAATAAGTATTGATTCATTCCATTCTTCGGGCATTTTTCGTTTTCCCAGATCTTTTTTCCTAAAACATGTAATTTGGAAACGCCCGCTTCTCCACACGCCTTAATTAATTCACTCGTGATATTATTATTTCCTGCAGCTTTATAACGTTTTAATTTTCCTATCGCCATTTCGACTTCCTCTTTACTCGGTGCGTCTATCCATGGTTCAGCGCTCTGATATTCAGATTGAGGAGATAGATTATGATTTTCCGTATTTAGAATGCCGTCAAAGTGTTGTTTAAATTTATTTAATATCTCAGTCGGATCCGCAATTATATTGTTATTTGCATCTTTAACCGCATTCAACAGAGGTTCAAATCTTTTAAGTGATTTGTTTATACCTCTGTACATCTCTCTTACGTTATTTTCGCTTCTGTGTTTTTCTATTTCTATTATTTGCTCTTTATGATACTCTCTTTTCTTATTTTTTAAGAATTCTGAAGTCTCTTTTTTTACTACCCGAAAGTAAGTCACGTTATCATCGCTTGGATTATTTAAGGAGTTCAGTTTAGCGGTTTTTCTTTTTTCACACATATTTTGACAATCCCCGTCGAACCACGGTTTGATCTTTTTATTTTCGGTTTTCCCAAAGAATATGAACTTTTAAATATATATTGATCTAAATCAGGGAACCAAGTGCTGTACTCTGCTACAAAAATTATTAAACATATACTTGTCAAACTCAGGAAAGTGTGGAAACTATAGATATTAAAATCTGACTTTACTATAAACTCTCATTGACTCAGCAGTTCTCAAAGCTCAAAGAAACTCGATTTCAGCATTCGCCTCTGAAGCGTCTAATGGCAGAGCTGCCAAAAAAGTAAAAGAACTAAAGAAGAACGAGAAGCAGAATACGCCACGATGCCCTTGAGCTATAAAATGGTATTTAAGTCTTTATCACATCAAGAAAGTGAAGATAACTTTTATAACAAAACTTTTTGTGATATTAGACTTTTGCTAAAATATTAAGTACAATCTAGCCCTTATTATCTCAGGCATGGGACGACCCTGGGGTATACTAAATACCTTTATTGAGCTCTCCCAGCCTCCGTAAAAGGGGCACCCAAAATTTATAAGTGCTAAAACCAAAAATTTTTGGGTTGTAGGAGTACAGTTTTATTATATAACAATCAGCCGATTCAGAGATCATCAGGATGAAGAACGAAATTACATGAACGCTATCACATCTCATAACAACTGCTGAAAAAGAAAATAGATTTTTAGTTTACGTTACTTTTATGGTACTGCAGCTAATCAGACGATGCTTCAGTGGGGTTCCAAATTTTCCCAAAAGTGGCGAGCTTCCTGCGAACTCGGCAATTTTCAATCAATGCATTTTGTATTGGGAAAGATGAATATGGTGCTAATTCGCAATAAATAAATGTTTTTATGAATCTTTCCTTATTTTTTTATTAAGTAAGCCTTAAATTAGAAAATAGCATTACTACAGTCAATTACAAACTTTTCTATTTTTATAGCGGTCAAGAGAACAATTTATTATCTTTTTTTTATACTACATATAAATCTGCTTTATGTATCTTTACCACACGAAATACTGCTAAGTTAGTAATAAAGAGTAATAGTAAGGAACATAATTTCAACTCTTGGAAGCCCCCAACTCTTTCATCTCACTCGAGATCAAAACGCTTTGTCCCTATAAGTTGAAGTACCCTCGTCCTGAAAGGCTATTGAGCGGCAGATGAAGAAGATGTTATAACTCTTTGATATTTGATCCTTTAATGATATTCTTGAAGAAGCTCTTCTTTCATAGTATTAACAGCAGTCAGCTACAGGGAAAAGAGAAAATAAACAGAATAAGTATTAGTCAACGCCAACCATCAGATCGGTCTTCGAGATGATTTTTTGGAGTAGATTCCCGGCGCATAAGTGCTATCCTAACCCAGCCATTGGAACTAGTTTCTTCACACAATGGAGACCGAATCTGGTTTTCCATACATACAAAGTTCAGAGGGCAAAAACACCAATTTAGGTGGACAAAAGTCAAGGCAAAAGTTTAGAAGTTTCTAGTGTTTCACTATATTATACTAATATTTCCCGCCATAATGTGTTTACAAATAAATAGTAAATGAGTGAATCATACCTGTTCGCACAAGTGCCTAATAACCACCAGTGGGGTTATCTTTATTCGATAGACATTAATTGTGTTCAAGGTGTGTTTAGCATGTAAAGTATTTTTGCGTTTATTTAACAATGGAGACAGGTAAGACATTATATTTCCAAACTCGTTATTGAATATACATTTCAATCTACCTGCAGAATTAATTTAGCAATTCGCAAATGTATGTCCCCATCCAATAACGAAAAACTATAAAACCCCCTATTTATCCCAAGAATTTGTTTCATTAATCCTTATATTCTTTAAATATTACAAAGAAGTTTTGTGATTTTTTGCGTTTTGGGTGATACATAATTTTTTTCAGATAGAACACTCCGAATCAAATGTTTTACAACCTATAATTTGAAGAGTTTCCTAAATGATATAAAATACATCAATCAGCAGGTTTCAGCAACTCCGAACCATAATTAGATTTTTTGTATTATTGTTCTCGAATTCTGAGACTTCAAACGTAAAATGTAGGTAAGTTTTAGATTTTAGCAAATAAAAGATGTTTGACAACTGTGCAACAATTAATTAGTTTTATAATTGTTTTCATTTTTTTTCCGTAATCTGGAACGCCAAAGGTTAAATATGAACAAGCTTCAGAATTGTTTCCACTAAAATCGGTCATATTTTCCACTGTGCGATGCAGCTCTTGGTTGGTACGGATCCTTTATTAACCATCTTCTCAAACTGGGTCATAAATCCAACGAAGAACTCTATTTTCCCATGCAAGTAGCTTCCGTTCCGAAGTCTTGAAAATCACTCAGGTTTCTAAGACATAAAGAGCAACTAGTCTCACCAATTTTTCGTGGTCCTAATTCTCTATCATTTAAAAGCCTGTGCATTGCGAAGCAGCATTTATTCCCGACGGTCATCTTTGCTTTTAATTCATCCATCATTTCATTATTTGTTATAATTAGAGCTCCACCGTCAAATTGTGGTTTCCTATTTTGACATATTTATCATCCAGTTTCCTGGAAGTGCACATATAGCTTACATGTTTGTTTGCACTCATTGGTTTGTTGCCCTACTTCTTTTGCTGCTATTTCAAATTCTCCCAGAGCTCGATATACTAATAAGCACTGTAACATTTCTACCAGATGGAACGTGAATGTTAAATTATCTATTGAGAATCAAGTTTCTAGATGAATTTGATACATTTTAGGAATGTAAACTAGTGAAGCCTTTCAAGCCAAAGTAAAGCGAAAGTATTAAGTTGACGACGAAGAACTAAGAAGGAAGATAAATAAAAGAATGATTTACAGAAAAGATTACTTCAATGGAATAATTGATAGCAACAAGTGGAAGACCGGCAGAGCCAGGGAGACCTCAACAGATTTCCTCCTCACTCTGCATAAGCGGATCTGAAAGGATTGAATATGTTAATGATGATACCTGTATAGGTGTTATGTGGACTGGTTAAGGTGAGACTTGAGTTCTGATTTTTGAAGACTTTCAATTTGAGTATATTTCACTAAATTATTTCGTTGATAGCGATTATGAACACATTTAGAATAGAATAAAAAAAAACAATTTTATTCTGAGACAGGATCCCTTAAGAACAATTGATATGTAAGATTAAGATATACAATATGTCTGGCCGCAAGACCAGAGGATTATAATTAATTCATATTTACAATGATATAAGAAGAAAAGAATAGATTAAAGTATATAATAAAACAAAAGAGTAAAATAAATATATAACTTTTGATGGATTAATGTGTTGAACAAAACTAAACATTGAAACTGATTGATAATAATTGGTCCATTAACGAAATTAAATATGAACAATAAATACATTTTCTTCTTGAATTGATATTTGATTTGAAATACAGGCTTGTTGAGCGTCTGTTTGTGATGATAGTAGGTACTGGAACAGCTGGGACCTGAATGATTTTTTTACACTTACGTGTAAAGAACTTAAACATCGAATAACTTTAACGTAGAACCTATATTTGAAGGCAGTTTCGGATTTTGATGGAAATTTGGGATCGAACCAAATTTACGAATACCGCCGTCAAAAAGCAGAAATATTGTTCTGGGTTAAATTTTTTCTCCGTGAATAAGGACAGTAAGAAATGTGTGTTATGTACCCTTTAAAAAACTCAATATTTCAGGAAAAATGTTATTTCATGTTGGAGGTATGGAAACCCTCTTGGGACACACCAGCCTCAAGTGGCTACAAAGTGGGTACCCGAAAATTGATTGGGAGTGGGAGGAGTGAACCTGGCTTCAGAACGTGAATCAGACCTAATCATTACCTTGCACGGCCGTTGGCTGTTAAACAGTTAAAATCTCTATCAAGACTATACAAACCAAAGTCTCTTAAGGATTGTAGAAGTACAGGATTTTTTTTTAATGCAAGTTTTTCGATGATGAGATGCAATTGTTTTGTTTTAGAGCGTACTGGTATCGAAAAAAAGAATTCATTTTAAAACGGCTTACTCTATTATTTTCTAAACATTTTATATCAGTACTTTTTAAAATAATGATACCTTAAAAAACTTATATTATTCAAATGTTGGTTCAGTAAATCACTATTTTTACACTTTCCAACTCTTTGCTCGTGTACGATTGTAGGCACGGACGTACCTTTGTTTCGATTCTTGTACCTGTTGAAGACGAATAGACAGTAAATGTGAGTGTGTGTATCTTTTTTTTTTTTTCATGTTTAAGTTTTATATACGGACTAGTTGCCCGCGACTTCTTCTGCGTCAATTTCTATTATTATGATCGCTATTAAGAAGTTTTTAAGAGAATATATTTTAAAATACTTCTGCGTAAATGATATTTTTAGTTTTGTTTTCTTGTGGTAGAAGAACTTACTGATTTTCTCCGGAACCCGATCTTGACAATGCGACATATAGTTGGCCGTATAAAAAGCAGTCTTGACGTAAATCGATTCTTACATGTTTCAATGTTTGCCCCTGTGATTTATTAATTGTTACTGCAAAAGATATATTAACGGGAAATTGAACTCTTTTAAAATTAAAAGGTAAATCATTTGGAATCAACGGGATGCGAGGTTAATTTCCCCGTTTTTTCCACTGATTCTTGGCTCCTATTGATCGCAGCGTGATGTTACGTAGCCTAAAGCTTTCCTCAATAAATATCCTAAAGAACTATCCAACACAAAAAGAATTTTTCAATTCAAACTAGTAGTTTCTGAGATTAGCGCGTTCTAAGAAACAAACTCTTCAGCTTCATAATATTAGTATAGATTGTTTCTGATGATTTGAGGTGAATTGAGAGACCTGAATCTATTTTAATTTTTTGAATACATTCTTTTCAATATAATCTTGAAAAACGATTTATAATATTCAGTAAATATTTATGTTGTATACAATGCAATAATCCTCAATTACTGCTTGAGTAGAGGCCCGGGACGTACAATCGAAGGAGCGTAGGAGGGCACAAAGCTGTATCGATACCAGGTCGGTCCTCTTAATGAAGACATTCCAAAAGGGCCGTGCATTATTGAACAGGAATCGCTAGAGGGCCATTGTTGTCCATATTATTGCCCCCTGGCTACAAAGGCTGTTTGTTTTATATCCACTTGGTCTCAGCCATTTGTTAATATGCTTTTCATGGAAGCCTCCAAATTGGAATTCCTCTCTTCCGGTTTTGTGGTACTAAATAGCCGTAATATTCTGTAGACCGTAATTCCTGCAAAACAAATAAGTAGCGGAATGGCTTATAAAGTACCCTGTTGCTGTATATTTACAGGAAACCTATTAAAATGGAGTTAGGTGGGTAATAAAGGGTTAGGAGGAAACATAGTATTCCGATTAAAAGCAATTTTAATTAAAGTTGATTAATTAGTCAATATCAATATTTATAGAGGCCAATGAATGCAAAAACATTAACATGTTTGCAAGTTCAGGCAGTGATTTAACAACTAGAGATTTGTGTGTTGGGAGTTTTTCTTTTGAATGCATTAAATCCTTCTCCTATCTAGGCGTGGAGCTAAATCGCAAAAGAAAATAACAGCAGAAGAGAAAGCACGGTGTTCAAACCCAACAACAACAACAATAGGCTTACTGAACCCGAAGGTTCGATGCCGATACCACCAAACTTCGCCTGCACAGACTCGTCCAATGTTCACCGGTCAAGCCCAAGCCCCCGAGATCAGCCTTAATGCAATCCTCCCATCGACGCTTCGGCCTACCTTTCGGACGCCTACCAGTCGGTTCAGCGAATACCAACTTTCTCGGAATCCGTTCCTCACTAAGCCAAACAACTTTACGCGCCCATTTGAGTCTCCGCGATGCTATCAACTCAATTATATTCACAGGGTACAAACTCCGTAATTCCGCGTTGTGCAACCTTCTAAACTCCCCAGTGGCCTCATCTCTCTTCGGACCAAATATTTTACGCAGTACCTTATTCTCGAAAATCTTAAGCCGTTGTTCATCCTTCAAAGTAAGCGGCCACGTTTCGCATCCGTAAAGAACCGTTGGAAGAATAATAGTTTTATAAATTCTAACCTTTAAGTTTTTAGACAGAAGCCGCGAGCTAAGTAATTTAGCAACTGAATAACAACACGCATTTCCCACATTTAACCGGGACTTTATTTCTTCCTGGATTTCATTTTTTCTTTTTATCATTGAACCTAAATACTTGAATTTCTCTACGTGTTCAAAAGTATGACCTGAAATATTAATATCATCAAGATCGCCACCATTTCTGCAACTAATCATATATTTCGTCTTATCGGTATTTAATTCGAAACCTATTTGTTTACCGGTTTTTATTAACACACTTGTATTTAGTTGTATAGTTTCCGTGTCTTCACCTAGTAGTACCAAATCATCGGCATACCCCAAAACCGGAATCTTGTAAACCCAACTAGACTTAAATTTATTTATTATAATATTCATAATAATTAATTTCAATTATTATTTTTAATTTTAATCATAAAATACATTCAATTTTGAACATTAAATGTAACATTAAATCAGTAGTAATTCAGTTGTTTTTAAAAAACATATGGTTGATGGCGTCATATCCATCCTCGACTTGCTCCAAGCTCAGTCATTTCCCAAATAGACCTCTATTTTATTGCAGCAAGACGCTATTCTTAAATCTTTTTATATTGAGACAGTAAAACCAACCCAACCGGGCCCGGTCTCCTATATACATCGCCACAACAATTTTTTGGAAGTGCAGCGAGTGAGTTACTTACCAAAGGTATCAACCGTCATTGTAGATCACTATAGACATTTTTTTTTCTATTTAACTTTTTCTCTGTTTCTAATTTTGTTTCAATTATTGATTGTTTTCTTTAATTTAACACCAGTTAGTTAAAGTTTCTTTCAGTTTTGTTTATAAATTTATTGGTATTAATTTATGTTTATATTATTAAAAGTGTATAACAATAATTTCCGATTTCTTTCATTATTATTATTTTAATTCTAGGAAAGAATGAAAGTGGTTAATTTTTTGACACCACCTCTTTCCCAACAGACGGATTATGATTGGTAACTGGGCCCAACTTGGGGGACT
This sequence comes from Piezodorus guildinii, assembly GCA_023052935.1. Lineage (NCBI taxonomy): Eukaryota > Metazoa > Arthropoda > Insecta > Hemiptera > Pentatomidae > Piezodorus > Piezodorus guildinii. The sequence goes on from CM041294.1 coordinate 106,710,238, forward strand.
ACGCAAATATAATTCACATCCGATCATCGCTGTTGTCACGAACGACACAAAAAAGGTTATACAAGTGATATATTCGGCGAAAACTTGGACTTGTTGTGTCTCATCAATAAATGCTTTAAAGATGTTCCAGTGAAAAATTCTATGTTGAATAAGGATCATAGGAGCATCTGGAAGAACAGTGAACTATATGATCTGCATAGATCTTGTCATTGTACGCTCCAAAGGAGCAAGGAAAATCGAATGGTTGGGTCAGGTAGCACCAATATGGTAGGACCAAGAATGGAATAAAAAAAAAAAAAAGGAAAGAATTCTGCATGGGAAAATAGATGGTACCCAGAAGGAGAGGACGGCTTCGGAGAAGTTGGGTTCAGGAAGTGAAAAAAATTAGAAAATCTCGGTGTAAGGAACTGTAAGAGGGAGTGCGTTGTGTAGAGAGGATTGGTGCAATATTGTCAGGGAAGCCAATGCCAACCTCGGGCTATAGAGCTACCTAGTAAGTATCATAGTAACTTTAAATTATAATAATAATTTAATGAACAATAAGCCGGGTGTAGCAACGCATCTGTAAAATGGATAAACGGTCTACGGTACATGATAAGGATCAGAATTGTGCCTAAAGGCTTTGCATAGAGGTGATAAGGAAGAGAAAATCAGGACTTCTTTAATAATTTTGTAATCACAAAATAAACGATTGGCAGGTCCTAAAAGTTTTAACCTAACGCCATGAGCCTGTTCGACGCACACACACTTTTCTTTTATTTATTTATTATTTTTTGTTGCCAATTTCCATTGGATCCAATGATTTAAAATTCGGTATATATAGAAACATTATATAGGCACAAGACCACATTTCAGAGAATATTTTGACATGTTTACTTGGTCGATTTGCAGTTTTCAAGGTTTGCGCACCTCCATATTGTTTCAAAATTGCGTTGGAAGGTTTTTAATTTTGTGAGCTGGATTCGTGTAGTTGAATTTTTCCCGAATTCCGAGGTTTAGGATATTTTCAAGGTTTCCATAGTCAGCCTCTTAAGTTAAAAAAAAAAATGATTATTTCGATGTAGTGTTGCAAAAAAGATAAATTTTGTATTTTGAAACTAAATAAGCTAAAAGTGTTATTGATTTTCCAATTTTTTTTTTTTACAAAAGTTGTTTATTTGTCTGTTAGTTTTTTCTTTTTTTGTTATTTCATGTAACATAAAATTGAACCACGCACCGTTAAAAATTAATTTTAATTACTTATTAAGAAAATTCCTTGAAATCACATTGACAACCATGATAAAGGAAGTGTTTGCATAAGTTTTTAATAAATATAAAATATTTAATTTGAATAATATGATTTTATCTTTTTGGTGTATTTAAAGGTCGATTACAGTGGTAATTATTTTGCCCTGAACTCTGTGTCGTTTTCAAGTTCGCTGGAAATCTCGGCAGGGCAGTAAGTCATACAGGAACTAGTTAGCTGTGAAAGCGTGATTCTTTACGCTATTCCGGCACTTACGTCACTGGCTAATACAGTACGTCATAGTGCTCCCTGCAGTTACGGTAAAATGTAAGAAAAATATTTTATATATATATATATATATATATATATATATATATATATATATTTATATATATGAATGGATATTTAGTAGTTAATTAGACATCGCAATAGGAATTTATGGATTTCAACTACAAAATTTTATATCCATACTTTGTGGATTCTAAACATTCTTAAAGTTAGTCAAAAACGTTTTCTTTCTCTGTAACAATATCATCTACTAATTATTATATAAAAATTTCAATACTCTGTTGATTTTTCACTGTTAGGGCATGAATATGAGAATAATACATTCTAGAAACGTAGCCTAATTACTATTGTTTATTTATTGACTGAACTTCGAGACCCGTAGAAAACAAACCATCAACAGTCGAGAACTGACAATAATTATTATTGATATGGCTTCCTGAAAGAAAAACTGAGAGAGCTTTTCTCGATACAAGTAAATAATAAAATTTAACGTACGGATAATAAAATTAGATGACAATTTTTTATACGAAAAACAGGTCCTCATTTACAATAAGGTAAACATTTACGGATGGATCTTGTATGAAAATATTGTGTCATGTTTTTGGAAATGGCAGTCTCAATAACGATCCAATTTAATTTTTAAAATATGAAAATTACTTTAAGGTGAGTGGGTGAGAAGCCTCATGTCTGAATTAAATGTCATACAATTTAAGAGGAGGGTAATACAATTAAAATGGAGAACATATAATTAATTTTAATGTTTTTTAAGTTTAATTAATTTATAAAAATGTAAATATAATAATTAAAACATGATATAAAAAATTAAATATTGTATATTCCCTTTTCAGGCTTTAATGACTACAATTATTCCTGGATTATCCTAGCAATTTAGGACAGTGGTTACACGTGACACGCCCAAAGGACAACATGTTAGATTACGTGTGCAGCAGCGAACACAGTGCTTTACAATAGGAACAATTTTCTGTTTGACATTTCCAGCCAACACAATGAACCAATCATGGAGACGGCTGTATTTCGTAATTGGCGTATAACTAACCCTAATAGACTAATATTATTATATTAATATTCAGGAAATATTTCTTATAGGTCAAGTAGGGTCCTGATTTAAAAATACATACATATATATATATATATATATATATATATATATATATATATATATATATATATTATATAGATAGAGAGAGAGAGAGAGAGAGAGAGATAGAGTGGTGAATTCAAAAGCAGTTTTTTTTTTGTTATCAAAATATTCTAGCTAATATATTCCAGTAGCTCACAAGTATTGGTAGTAGTTATATAGTTGATATTTTAGTTTATTATTTTCAATAATGAACATTTGTTGATCGACCCAAAAAAAAAAAAAAAATTACCCCTCCCCCTTCAAAATTTGAGGGCTTACGTTTAAAAATGCATAGAATCCGAATAACGAATAAAAAAAAAAATCCGTTTGTCCCCCTACCGCGACTTTTCACCGAAACTACTGGACCAATTTTTTAGATTCGCCACAAAAATGCTAGTCCGTGCAACGATGATACTAACACCTAGACGTTGATACGGTTATTTTTAAAATGGCGGCCGATTAAAAGGAATTTCATTGAATAACCTATATATGTGCTTTTAACTACGTTATTTTTGAAGATAGAGAAAACATTAATTAGCGTTTTGAACCAAAATACCGCGAATAAGTATTAAAAAAAGAAAAGAAAAAAATGGAAATTTTACACATAAATACGTTCATAACTCAGCTATTTTTGAAGATGGAGAAAAGTATGTAGAGTTTTGAAATCAGTAAAGCGGGATATAAAAAAAAAAAAAAAATGATGATCTGTGTATTTAAGTTACAAATTATAATAGATGTAATTCCACCAAAAATCTGTTATTATTGAAGATAGAGGAAATCGATAAGATTTTCGAGATCAAGACAACTCAACGAACAAAGAGCAAAATAAAAAAATCATTTTATATGGTCAAGCCACAACCTACAAGAAATGTGATTCCCTGATAACTCGGTTATTATTTATGATAAAGATAAAATGTAAGGTTTTCAGGGATCAAAAAATTTTATTTAAATTATATGAATTAAAATCGAAAGAAAATAAAAGGATATAGTAACGCAGTCTAGTATAAATGCTTTTGATGTGTTATTTTCAATAATGAATCTTTGTAAGCGACCAAAAAAATTACCCTCCTCAAGAATTTAAGGGCTTAAGTTTCAAGATGCGCAGAATCCGAATAACGAATAAAAAAATTCTGTTTCTCCTAATAAAGAAATAAATTAATAAATTTTTTTTATTGTTTTCTACAAAATGAATAAAAATACAATCATTAAAATTGGTTCAGAACTAACAGATATATAGCGTTTTGATATCAGCAATATTGATATGCCATTATCCTTTGAATTATTGCTTTTCATATTACTTAATTGCTCATCAACAGCTATATGAACAGTTATACCCTAATAATATTGTTATTTGGAAATAATAAACCATTGTGTAATAATTTGCAGCGTTTTTTTCTTAATAGTACAATTTGCCTTACGCACTGTGTTTCAGCTCGGGTAGTTAGCGCTGTAAGACAAAACTCTATCAATTTTCAATATTTAAAGTTATGAATCGAATCAATATAATGAATGTGGGCAAGGTGCATTTTATTTTATTTTTTCCCAGCTGTCATTTTTCGAAGGGAGGGAACATTCCCCCCTTATTTTTCTCTCCCCCTGAATCCGGCAATAATATAGAAATGCTCTATTTCAGAAAAAAACGAAATAATACCCAAATATTTTAGGCTTCTTTTATTTTATATACTAATGGACCAGCCCCTGCTTCGCACAGGTGCGATTAGAATGAGGTGTCATTTAGATTAAAAAAATGAGTTTGTCGCTATGGGATTTTTAGTTCGTCGTAACGAAAAGTGCAATTAGCAAGAAACATGTTTATTAAATTGTGTTTGGAGATCTACCAATTTTTTTTTTTTTTTTAATATAATAAAATACATTTAGTTCAAGATTATATTGTCATTATTCACATGTAGATATACTGCTACATGTGAATCATGACAGTATAATCTTGAACTAAATTTACTAAATGTATTTTATTATATTTAAAAAAAAAAAAAAAATGCACCGGAAGATGGCATTATAGCCGAAACGTAGTGCATTATAATAAAATAGTTGTGAAGCTTAATTACCAGCATTTAATTATATAATAAATATATTTTTTTTTGTAAATAACAAGATAATTGGAAAACTTATGTATATAGTGAAAATTATTATTAATTTCGAACGTCATAGGAATGTGCTTGCGCTAAATTTGTTAACCAAGTTTTAGATAAAATACGAACTGTAGATCGGAATCTTAGCTTTTTCTCCTTACAAGATATTAAGTGCTATAATTGATCTGATTTTAATTTTTGTTCGGAGATGTCTTTCTTTGTGGACAAACTATTTATGGTTTCATTTACAACGCATATTGATTATGTTTATATTTTATGTTTTTTTCCATAAAAAAAAAAAAGATCTACAATAGCATAAAAAGTTTAACAGTCAAAAGTCTAGTACGGCAGTGTGTGAAATATAGACGGGGCCAGCCACAACCAACCGTCAAGTTCAAGGATAAAAAAAAATCTCAAGTGTCCTTACTGTGCTATCAACGCTCGAAGAGGAAGTCTTGAGGTGATTGAAAAGATTATCCGTAAGGTCTGTTAGCCCATTTACAAGGTTAACAATAATACCCGAAAATCTACGAATGTCATTGATCCTAATCGAAAAAAAATAAATACAACTTTTTTATGTATATAATATCTTGTCCTCACAGTTGTACATTTCCAATAATATGAATGAATTATTTGGTTCTATTTTAGTTTTTATATAATATAATATGCTCTTTTGCATTGCTAAACAAACATAAATAAAGACGGCGGTTTTAGACTCAAAATTGCTAGTTTAGAATGAGTGCGGTGAAATTATGAGAGGTCAAGGAGAAATGCCTTGGTAACTGGTTCTGCTTGGGTTGGTTAGGTCTTTCAACCGATATTTGTTTTTAGAACAGTGCTTCTGTAGGTCGAGAATTTTTCTATAGTTTATATTAATAGCAATATACCTCTTTATATATTATAACAATAATATTTAAATACAGAATTTCGAAGTATTTTTATTTCGTACATTTAATTATATTTACTCATTTTTGGGGGGTTACCTGTAGCATGGTGGTTAGCCTAACAGCCTCCTAAGCTCAAGGCCCCAGGTTCAAACCCGCAGGTGGCCCTAGGATTTTTTAAGGGGAGTAAAAAATGCTTAGTCACGCCGTCCTTTGGAAGTGACGTTAAAAGGCAGTCCGAGCCTATGGCATGTCAGGCACTTGTTAATGAGCCCTATCCTAAATAAACCTGGATATGCATAATTCGATAAAGGGACGTTAAATAAATAAACAAACAAACAATTTACTCATTTGTATACATGGTATTTTATCTTTCATCGATTCTTCTATATAAGAAATGCTTATTACTCTTATTTAGTTAGCCCTTTTTTTTTATTTATTCCTCATGAACATCTTTTTGTATACTACTTAAATATTATTTTATCTTTCTATCATTATAAGGCTATAATTTCTAAATTATTAGGTCACTTATTAGGATGTAATTTATTTTCTTTTTTATTAAATTGACTATTAATGTTGTCGCGTGATAGGGATTGTACATAGACGCGTGAAGAGTAACGCGACACCTCTTCACTAGGTTTTTATGATGTTATTCAGTCTGCATATTCCTTTTTAACATTTTCTTGGGGCAGTATTTTTTATGAGTAATTTGATTCATAATAATAAAAACAGTTAAACTGACATGTATTTATAATAGAAAAAAAAAACCCACTAAAAACCTGTACCTCTACAACCCATGAAGGGTCTTGGGCTCACTACATATAGAGATTCGTACTGTTTCTAGGCCAACGACAGTGCAATGAGGTGATAAGGCCTTGATCACGCTCAGCCGCCAGGTTTTTTTCCCAATTTTGGTATCCACTGGAGAGGCTGGGTCTGCCCCCGGAGGGTCTCCACACACTAGGAAAAATAAAAACCCATCCTCCAATCGTCAGAAAATTTACTATTCAGTCTAAATATTTTCAGTACCTAATTATGGTGTGCTAAGCTGAATTTCTAAGCAATTGATCTATGTATATTATCATTTTTTTATTACAAATTTTCTTGGCTATGCCAGAATATTTACCAACCCGGACAAAATTCAAGGGCTAGGCAAAAATTACTAAACTATATTTAAGAATTTCTTGATGATACTGGCTGTACCAAGGAGAACTGCTTTCTGTCCTTCTCCCAAAACATTTTCGGGCAGCTTTAAGTTTTTAATTGCTAGAATGGTGTCGTCTGGAATGAGACCATTGCATGATATAATTATCGGGCATACCTTGATATGCTCCAGCCTATAGAGTTGACGTATTTACTGGCACATATCTTGATATTTCTACTATTCTACTTATTCTCTTTTATCCAAATCATCAATACTAAAATTTAGACAGACACTCAATGCCTATACATATCTACTTTAACTGAGATGGACAGATTTATGTTTCTGTAAAAAAGACTTACACACGAAAACTTCAATAATTTTGACCAAGGATAGGACAACAAAGCCTTACATACGGACTTATAACAACCAACAGTTGACAAACACATACGAACTCTCTATTCGCGTTTTCATTGCAAGCTTCATAGGCTTCGTATGCTGGGATGCCTGTTAGAAGAAGGCTGAAAAGAAGCTGGATGACCGACCTCCTCTGCTAAATTAGAGTCTATGAAGGGGTGCTGCTGGGCATTTTTCTTCCTCATGCCCATCATGTCTGCTGCTGAAGTTTCTCAAGCATATTTGCTTATTGTCAGATAACGTATGACAGGAGCGAATAAAAATACATAAAGATAAAAAATGAAACAAAGACAAAATTTTCGTTGGTCACGTGACAAAACTTTTAGAATAAATGAACATTCCAAAGCTCTTTTATCACAAATTAACATGTATATTTGTCTAGCTCAGGCAATAAATGAAGAGATTGCATGTAATATAATATTCTATAGTTTTAGAATAATTTTATTGTCAGGTTCCCAGGAGTTGGATAATTTATATTTAGACGTTTCTTAGCCCCCAATTATTTCGAGTGCTCGCTCTCCGCTCAAACACTCCAATGAATTAATTTAATTCGACCTCATTAGGCTCAAGAATACTGCCGTATTCTATTGATCAATAGTAGCACAAGAATTCAATAGGATGTCTCGTATTTTATGGCTAAATTTATAGATGGTTGATAATGGTTTCTACCAAATTCATCGAAATAAATGTAAAAACAATTCTATTCAATCACTCCATCATTGTTGAATTGTTGAATATTGTAAAATTAAACCTACTCACAGTCCACACTGGTGTTTGAATCATCAGTAGCAAAATGTGCATGCAGTTGCATAAATTTTATCCAAAACACATATGGGTCAATCCATCCGAAATGGCCCAGACCTTGCCGTTCGACATTTTCGCGATTTTTTTACTAATTATTCTCTATCCTTTCGGAAATATAAAAACAAAAAAAACAAAAAATTCTGCCTAATACTTTTAGTATTCCAACTGTTTTAAGTCAGCTCCGCGAGCAAAAACATGTGAAGGGATAATCTTTCTAATTCTAATCTTTCCTGTGATTTTCTAGATATCAAATCAAATCAAACATTAACAATAAGATAAGGACATGCTTTGTATTTTTTGTCCCAAACAACTCATTACCTAAAAAGTGAAGAAAGTTGTTAAAAAAATCTTTAAAATTAATAAAAAACGAGAATTTTAACGGGATAAAAGCATATGAAGGAAAATAAACTCACTTTTAATTATTTTTTCATAGTTCCATTTGCTGTGAAAAAATTCGATCATGAGAACATAGTGCTTTTTTCTATAAGAATTTTCCAAATTGGCAAAAATTCATTTTTCTTGATGTTTACACGTAAATATCTCAAAATGGACCAATTGAAAAATTATGAAACTAATACAGATTGCCTATCTATACGATGTGTTCAAGTGATATAAATTCAGTCTGTGATACTAAGCTGGTTCTGGAGTTATAAAATTCTCTTCACTGTTAAAATAACGTTTTCTTTAAAAAAACATTAACTCCGGTAATTTTGCATGTTTAAGGACCAAACAAAAACTAGAATGACGACAAGAGTATTTTATATAATTTTGGTCCTTAGAACACTTACCTAAGTAGCCAAGAAAATGGTTTAAAAAAATCACGAAAAATTACATCAACTGAAACCTTTGGCGCGCTATGACAAGGGAGGTTAGAAATGATTTTCACGCTTAATTATTTTTACTTTCACTTACTATATATAGTAAGGGGAAGTATTGCCATCGTGAAAATTTTCGAATTCCAGTTTTCAACGGAAATACACGTTTTAGGGTCCCCTGAGTCCAAATAACCAAGTCCCGCAAAAAGGTCTGTGTGTGTGTGTGTGTGTCTGTGTGTGTGTGTGTGTGTGTTTGTGTGTGGTAACTCCCGGGCGGAAACGGTTAGTCCTATGAAACTGAAATTTCATATTTAAGACAACTATACGCCCGAGACGTGACAAAATTTTTTCCATCAAAATGAGCTTACCAGAAGGCACTTTATAACATGCATTTTGCACCTTTTTTCGATTCTCTAAAACGGTTCCGACGATTTTGATTAAATTCGCTATATCGATGTAAAATTTAATGGGCTTTAATATCATGTAGGTTTTATTCTGATTAAAATGGTCTGACAGAGCTTAAATGCCGATATTTTAAATTTTCTTCCCCTAAAGTACCTTTAATTTTGTAGATTAAATAAAAATAACTATATTATCTTGTTAACACTGATGAAAAACAGGTAAATATATAAATTGAATAAATTCGATACCCAACTAAAGGAGAAAACAGAAAAATTATTTTTTTAATGCAATTTTTCGTTTTGAACATAAGAGCAGGAATATACATGTATGATATGCCGTTGGAAAGCTAAAGATTTTAGAAAAAATATTATCTCATACACAAGCTTTTAAAAGTTAATAGAGAGTGATGAAATGAACATAAAACTAACTTATTATTTTAGATAATAATATAATAGATTTTCTAATAAAACACACGTTTCTATATAAATTCAATTTAATTAATTCCTTAATAGTTTCACGTATTTTTATCTCTAACTGTTTTTGAAAATTCTTTCATTGATTTTAAAAATGGAGGTAAGTGAAAGTCGTGTGTTGCCCGCACCAGATTTTTCCTTATATAGCCTTATCATTGCGCTACTTGTTTTAAAAATTTTGATCGTGCAAGCTGTTTTCGTTTTTTCAAAATAAATTTTCAAAGAAGGACTATTTTCAAGCTCAGTAATATGTATAGTAAAATATCTCAATAAGAACTTGGTGAAAAATAATGAAACTCAAATAGATTATATATCTATACGATAAGTACTATAGGATAAATTTTAGGGTTTTATATTCACGAAAGGGTAGAGAATAATGGGTTGAAAAATTTAAAAATATCGAGTGGCAAAATTAATGAAACTTTGACGATTTCAAATGGATTGACCCATATTTAAAGTTTTGCGTTTTCCAGATCTTAAAGAGTGGAAGAAATTCTTTGTATTATTCGTACAGTTTTTCTTATCTTTGGGATTTGTTAAATTGTATGGTGGCACTTTGTTCCTTTTACTTCATAAAGGACAGTTATTATCTTTTGCTATCAAAATCACATGTGAAAATACTTGTATTTAATTAAGGTAGCAAAATAATTATAATTATGGGCGAAGTAGAAGAAATGAAATAATACCAACAAAAATAATAAGGCTGGAATATGGAAAAAGAAAAAAAAATCCCTGATGTGAATGTATAGATAAATTAAGAAGTTCTAAAAAGTTATTGAATAGCTATTTCACAAGTAGAGGTAATTCAGAAGTAAACCACCAGCTACTGTTGGCTATTACTTCAAATATACTTTTATGATTGAAATTATTATATCGGACTGCTAGATAAAATATTATTAAAATCATTAATTTGAAAAATTACTTTAATAAAAATTCCGTAACATCTCTACTTCTTTAATAAGTTGATATTTAGAAATTAATTCCATGCAATACACTACACTAAAATTTGTGGGCTGGCGATTCTTTGACGGCACGTGAGTGGACGAGAAGAGAAATGTGAAGCTTATAAAAAAAGTAATAATAATAATTTAAAAAAAAATCGGATCGTTTTTTTTGCATGTTTTAAAAGTCTAATGAATCTCTCACGCGTTTCATGATCAACAAACTCGTGTCCGTATTGCTTAAATGCTAAACTCACCGCTGAAATAAATGTGACTATATGTCCCGGAAAAGCGCATATATACTTCTGAACATTTCTAATCTGCTGATGGTTAAATAAACTTCAAAGTTTTGGACAGGTCCCTATCAGTTACTAGAGTTAGTGAAATGAAAATGACTATAGTTATCTTAATTGCCTAAGACGTGGCTTTGTATTTTAACTTCCTCCTTACGCAATAAGGTACGTAACCGATGTTGCACAGTGGCGGTAAAAGACGTTTGAATTATACCTCCGCCTAAGTAAAGATTGCTATGATGACGGTACACAACTGCTGAAGACGACAGTTTATTTTATTAAATGTTTTCCATTAAAATCTCAAATCCTCTTCTTTTTTTTTTATTTATTTATTTATTGAAATTTACAACTGTATTAGTAAATACATCAAGTAAATTGGCTCATAATGTAGATAATATACATGAAAAGACATGAAGAGAATATGCCCATTGCAACACTCCACTAGGTAATCTACACTAGAAGGTCTCGAGGCTATCTTCTTTTCAGACGCCTCGGAGGATTGTCAGGAATGGTAGAGGAAGCTAGGATTGAAACTAGTGGGTTAATGTGGGAGTGGAGTTTGTCATGGAAGGAATGATACCTCGTACGGGCTAAATCAGCAACATATGGGACACAAAGGTCTCAAATCCTGTAATTCATTTTAAGTATAATATATTATATTATTTAATCTATAAGTTAGTACAAAAACATGCTATTTGAGTATTATTTACAAGAAAAATAAACATCAAGCTCCATATTCATTACTTTTGGCACACGGGATTTCTTTACAAACTCCGAAAATTCCTCCCCCTTATATATTTTCTCATTATCCAGTCCTACCTCACAGATCGATTCTTCAAAAAAAAATCACAATAGTTCCTCGTGAAGTGAGAATGGTTGACTGTGTGTATATATGGGAGAAGTTAGTTGAGGGTGCAGTCAAAATAACATACAATTAATTATAAACTTAATTTACTGGTGCCGAAGTTTCAACCTAAATTAAGTTTATACTTAGGCTTCTTCAGGGTTATAAAAACAAAAGATAACGACCAGTAGTATAATACAATATATAAAGATGATAAGTAAAAGAAATTTTACTGATGATTAAAAACGAAGTGAAATAGTAGTTACGACAATTGACAAATATAATAATTCTTAGAAACAAAAGGGGCAAAAGAAATTTAATAAACGATAAATAATTAGATAATAGAAAATTAAAATTTTAAAAATACCAATTTTGAAATTAGTGCACAGAATGAAAAATGTGAAACATTATAAATTTAAAAAATAATTTTAACAGTATGACAAAAATAGTTACAAATATATAACGTACAAACTGTCCATACTTTCATAAAATGTGAAACATTATAGTATATGGCGAATACGTATTTATACATATCTCTCTGTGAAAATTGTTTTACGATGAAAAAAAAACAATACAAAAAAGATATGTTGGAAAGGTGGTCCCACAATAGTTCCTGTTCCTCCTTTTTTTCTCAGTCTGCTAGTGTTACTCAAGGCAGCGTCCTGAGACCCATCCTTTACACAATCTCTACACCTAATATCAGAACCCATTCTCAAACTCATCTTTCTACCTTTACTGATGACACTTGTGTGTTAACAGTAGATAAGCTGCCAGGTATTGCCTCCCACACTCTTCAATCCTACACCATAGACCTTGAAGTTTGGTCTCAGAATTGGAGAATAAAATTAATTCCAACAAATCCCATCGAATAACCTTTACCCTTCGTCTTGAACCTATGACTTCCTTCCCTAAAGTATCCTTTAATAACCCTCAATTATTTCCTGTTGAACAGATTCAATACCCAGGACTTCATCTTGACAAACGTCTAACTTTGATTCCTCATACAACACTAAAACAACAAGAAACTGCACGTAGATACTGATTACTATATCAATTACTTAAAAAATAGTCAAACAACCTTTACAACAAGAGGCTCATCAACATGAATATCATAATACTGGACTCACTGAGTTGAGCTTTGGGGCTCTACAAAACCATCGAATTCCTCTCGTAACCAATCCTTAAAATTCAAAATCCATCGTTGAATCCACAACGCTCCTTACTTTTTCAGAGATAAACTAATTTTTATATATTTCTTTATTAATTTCACTAATAAAGAACTCAATGTTCCATATCTTACTGATTTGGCCCGAACCAGGAATCAATCATTCCACGAAAAAATTCATTCCTATCATAGCCCACTAGTTTCCATTCTATCATCTTTTTTATTCATGATAATCCTCCGAAGAAAAAAAAAGATGGCCCCAAGATCTTCTAGTTTAGAATATTTTTAGAATTCTGCCATAGGGTAGTGTCCCATATTTCCACCGCATTTACTTGATATATTTTTAATACAGTTGTAAATAGCAACAAAAGTGTTAAAACAAAATCATTGCTCGTGCATTCATGAAACTTTGGAGTCAACCCACGACAATCGATTACAAAGACAGAGAGACAATATTTCCCGTAAATACACGTAGTTTACGGAATGTAAACCGAGGCGATAAACTTAGCTTTCATTACTTAACATTTTTTATTTAAACTTTATAAAAAAATGTCTTATTATTCACTGGCAATATTTAAAAAAGTCATGGAAGACCACAAGAGAAACTGAAAAATTCAAATGGACTCATACTGACATTCCACACATAAAAACAGGAACTTGAAGTTTTTTTCTTGATATTTAACTGTCCTGTTTTTTTGTTGAATAGAAAGCAATTACTTGATACCTATATAAAGTAATTTAGTACTAATACAAAATTTTCTTTAAATAATACAATCGGGTAAAAATAAATCCACCATAAGAGAGGAGAGACTATTTTGTCTTCTATAATCTTAGTTGCTAGATAGCAAAATACAAAATATTGTTTCTAATTTATTTATTTTATTCTTTGGTTTCATTTTCATTTCTTTAGCTTTCATTTCAGTTCTTACTTAAAAAAGTAATTGAAATGTGGTTTCACATTTAGTGTAATTGGGTTCAATGGCTAATGAGTGATAGAAACGTCAAACAGAAAGTACGGTGTAAAAAACAGAACAAAAAAAGATTCAATGCTAAAAATCCCCACAAAAAACATGTGAATATTTATTTGGAGTTTTCGATTTTTCTTCCTTCTTCTTAATCCATACTCTTCAACCGTTGATTAGAACAGAGGCGCTTGGATTAAGCTCTAAAAGCAGGAATCTCTTCCCTGATCAAATGGTTTTTGCTTTCATTATATAAAAACTGACTTTGTCATAAGAAACTTAGATACCTCCCATATTGGACTTTTGAATTTTATCCTTTTTTTATTTCTCGTTTGTTATTATTAGTTTCTTTTGTAACTCAAAAATTATGTTTATATTTATTTATGAAATATTTTTTATTGGTCAATTAAAAAAAAAAAAAGTATATTATTTGAGAACAGACCTAATTTTTTTCACGAAGCATTCTGATCTGATTATTAGATATTTTTTGGGGGAAAAAAACAGCTTTCTGGCATGGTTTTTGTTAGATACTTATTTTATTGTCATTTAGATATTTCAGGAATTGAAATGACAATAAAATAAAACAAAATCTATCATAAAAACTACCTTTATCATTGAAAAAACAATTGCCGATTTGCTTAAAAAAAAGTATTTAGTTTATATATATTAAAAAATGTATTAATATAATTTACAGCATATAAAGACAAGGATTTTTATAATTTCTTATGACAAAACAATTTTTTCATATAATAAAGAAAAAAATCATTGATCAGTGTATATATTCCGCTTTTAAGGTTGATCCTCTGTTCTAATCAACGGTAGAAGAGGATAAGATTAAGAAGAAGAAAGAGAAAGCAAAAACTCTAAATAAATGTTCACATGATATTTTAGGTCTTCTTAGTCTTGAATCTTTTTTTGTTTTGATTTTTACACTGTACTTTTTTTTTTGACGTTTCTGACACTCTTTAACCACTGAACCCAATTACACTAAATATAAAACTATATACAAAACAATTGCCGACTTCCTTAAAAAATAGTATATATTTTATGTATATTGAAAAAAATGTATTAATATGAATTACAGTATAAAAAGAAACGGATTTTTACATGATAGCTTATACATGATAATGGAGCAGAACCTAGTAACGTTGAAATAATGAAACAAACCTTCTATGATGAACATTCAAAGACAACTTTTTTGGTTGGCTTTCCAATCTCAAGAATATTTATTAGTTCATGAACAGTTTTACGAGCTTCTAATGAAAATTTAACCACGTTGCTGACCCAGTGAGGGATTACAACAGGACACGAAGACTTCCTTGCAAGTAATAGGTTATGTCACTGCTCAAGAAAAGCCAGCGACTGCTCCTGCGGATAAATGTCTTCATTGGTCTCATCAGGGTTGCCACACTGCGACCTGTCGAAACCCGATTCTGGGTCGCGACTCAATGATACATGCGAATATAATCGATCAAGGTTACTATATTTGCAATCGATAATAATCGACTTATTGTATAGTATGCTTCGTAAGGCAGGGTCTTCGTTAGAGGTTAATTAGACTCTGATATAGGAGATTGATGGTTGCTAATAGAAGTTGAATTGTACTCTCATTGTTAAGTGCTACAGACCTTAGCACAAATAAAGTTATGACATTAGTCCAAATAAGTTAATTAGAAATGACAATTACTATCCCTTTTTATAATTTTTTAAAATTTATGATCAGATTAGGTTATTTATGGGCACAAAACTTCTGGGGTCCTTAGCGCCCTTTTCTATCTATATGTAAATTGCGCTAGATTATTGTAAACAAATTAACTGTTTTCAGAAACTCAATTATTTTTCTAATCGTGGTAGTGTTGTCACCTAGCAGCATCCTCTTGAGGTTTCTTTGATTATTTTCTATCAGAAAATAGTTGTGGTAGAGTGGGCAGTCCTGAAAGATTTGGCAGATGGTCAGTCGCTGGTTGCAGTTCTCACAGCTCGGAGGTGTGCTTTTCCTTTATAAGGTATCCATGGCGCAGTACCGTGTGCCCTATTTTCTTAATGGAAACATGACAACTTCTCGTCTGTTGATACTATAGGCGTTCTTACACGGTTGAACATCGGTTTAGATACTTCTTAACTTATTTGACTCTTATGTATTTTCCCAAAGCTTGGTCCATGGTAAAAGTGGCTTGTTTTTATTTAGGTAAAAGCATATATCAGATTTTGTAAATATCGGACTGATTTTTGTACAGGATAATGCTGCCTCTTTGGCTGCTTGGTCTGCTTTTTCATTGCCTCTTATCCCTACATGCGATGGTGTCCAAACTACACTAAATTCATGATTATATCTTCAGATTATTTTATTTGTAATCGTCATAAATTCGTCTTTTTTAACAGTGCTTTAATATACGCCCTGACATAAAAGTTGCAACATTATTTACGTTTCAAAATACAAACGGAAGAAAAAAAATGTATAGGTATACTCAAAAATATCCTATGAAATTTAAGTGTCTTGATCGACAGATGGTATAAAGCACGGGGTAGTTGTAATTTTCAATGTTTAAAGTTACTAAGGCCAATTCCATCAAGTAAAGAGACGAGTTTTAATCTTTAAAATGTTTTATCGATCACAACCAAACTTCACTGAGTTTAGGAGGTTAAAGAAAGAAGATTTGCGTTGCTTGCATGTTGGATTGAAATCATTGCGACGATTTCGGACTAGGCGACCATAGAGGCTTATGGATGTTCGGAACGTAATTCTGGACACATAGATAGACATTTTTAACGAACTTTAGGGCAAACGTACTAAACCGTCTGGAGTATGTAGACCGTGGCGCAGGCTGGAGCGTCATGGAGTGATTCCGGTAATGATGGATGTCAGTGATCAGAGGCTAGCAGCGATTATTAGTTAATCTCTCATATTACATTATACAATACCTGATAAAAATAAAATAATTTTATGCATACACAATTTGATAATGTAAAGGATGAACAATGTATAGGATGAGGTATTCAAAATTTCAAAACCCCAGAACAGTTTGAATCCGGAGTCGATGTTGCAAGGTATCAAAGTTGTTTCGGAGCCGTCAGTGGAAAAGACAGGTCTGTATAATTTATGCCCTGAACCACTGCTCTTCCTATTCAGCCACAATATTGATCTTTGTTCCATAACGGCGATAGCGGTTTAAAATTTGATCTCAGCCATTTGTCTGATGGGATTTTTTTCAGTATTTCTTCGCAAAACGTACTTATCAAATATGTACCTTCCACTTATGTTTTACTGATATTTGTTTTTCAGAATTATAAGCAAATGCGGAATATTCGGAATGTAGGGGGAGTCAGCATTTTCGAGAAGGTCTGTCCTTCGATTTTTTTTTTAAACATATTTATTGGTATTTACAACTGTATTATATACATCAAGTAAATGTGATAGACATAGTAAACTGACATGAAATACATGTAGAGAGGCTAACCATTGGCAGCACTCATAAAAATATTCTAAACTAGAAGGTCTCGGAGCCATCTTCTTGTCCTTCGATTAAATTTGAAATACTCAAATCTAAGCATTCAGGGGAGATTTTCGCCGTGTTATAACGCATTTAAGTAACTTACTTTGTCTTTAATCGGTTTTCAGTTGTACTCATCAGACTGCCTCTGCTTTCATTTTAGAATGAGTATATCAGTTGAAGATTTCAGGTCATTCGAGAAAATTCCATATTTATTGTAAAAATTACTCATATACTTTCGCTGGACACTATGCACTATCAAGGATCACTTGCTAAGCCAGTCTGTCCCCTTCTTGGTCGATGTCCTTCATTCCTTCTCTAACGGAGCTTGTTGGTATGCTTCCTTCTCGTTTCTTCCTGCTCATAATCCAGTTTACCTGCTGTCCTACAATTGTTCACTATTTTCATTATGTTTTGAGGACAGGATTACAGCATTTTATAAAGATATAATAATGCTTATGTAGAACTTCTCTACTGGACACATACATCTAATACATTAATTATATTTTGAGAAAAAATAAGTGATAAAATAATCTTATATACAATTTTTATGGGTTATATAAAAAAAAGGACTTTAAATATTTTGTTGCTGTTTAATATTTATCAATACTTATTAATCCCTAAACATTCTCTAAACTTGTTTAATTCCAATAGACTTATTCAAAAAAGCCTCACTTTAGTTATTTGTTTTAGAGAAGAAACATAACAGTATGTCCTAAAAAATTCTCGTAATTTTAAGGATTATTGGAAAAACATTTCAGAGCCACCGAAACAACTCGAAAAGTTGTTACTAAATATGAAGAGGCAAGTTTCCTTGAGTTGAGATACGATGTTAAAAAGAAGATAGGCTCTGGGAGACCATTAACGAATATTGAGGAGATTCTCCAGGAAGCTATTGAGTCAAATCTGTCCACAAGTACTCGTGAGTTTATCAGGTAATATGTAAGATGTGTTGAAAGGTACTGTTATTCGAAATCTACTCTCCATGGGGAAGGCGAAAAAGCAGTAGACCAGTCCCTCATCAGCAATCATCTCACACTTCTCGTCGAGCCCCAAAGAAAAGTTTAAAGAATTTCATAGGATTGAACTCCTGCATATATATACTATCGGATTACTACTTGTTTCGATCTATAGTCTATTTTATTAAATGGGAAAAAATTAATAATTTTGCGGGGTTGAAATTGCGGTTCAAGAGTTCTTTGACAGACATCCCAAAGGATGGTATTACATAGTTAGAAATCCAGCATTCCCAAACAGTTAGCTAATGACGTTATATAACAATAGACTATACTTTGGGTACTTTGTATTTTATATCAAAGAAATAATAATACAAATATTTGGTTGGGAAACGGTAATTTTTTTTTTAATATACCCTGTTATTTTAATTTCAGGCTATTATGTTAATTTTTAGGATTTTTTTTTAGCTATAAATATTTAGATCCCCACTGATTCTTGTACAATTTTATAAACTGACTAATGTAAGGTATTTTTTTGGACAGATATCGTCTGTTGTTACGAGCCAGACGTAATTCGTGTAGCTGTCACACTGCCAAAATATTGAATCCATAGAAATGAATAACCGAACAATATAATGAATAGGCTAGTTTCCTGTAGAGTAGAGGACGTAGGGAGTGTAATTACATATTCCACAATGAAGCAAAAAGAAGCGGAAATGACTAATTTCTGTATTGGTATTTTCTACTGCATTATTAAAATAATCACGCAATTATGGTATTTATAATATATTTTATGCAAAGGGACGTTTATATTTTCAACATTACCGTCCTCATATCTAAAAAAAGAAAAAAAAACGAAACAGGATTAATGGTATAAAAAAAAGTTTATATTAATCAAAATAGCCTCTACTAGTTTCAATACATTTGGGTCAGTTTTTCCATATCGTCAGAATATAATTCCTACCTTTCATACGTAGACAATATTTCCTCGAAACATAGAAATAGAAAAAAAAACTTTATTCTGGGACAAGGTCCCTTGAGAATAACAATTATGAACCAAATAATAAATTACAACTGGCCAAAAACAATATACAACTACAATTAAATAATACAATAATGAAAAAAAGAAAAAAGGGTCAGAGTACCATCTCTATTTACGATTTAAAGAAATAAATAAATAAGAATAAACATAAAATGTAACTTTTACATTTCATTAAGGTAACTGCATTAAAATCAAATTCACCTTACTTAAGTTGGCATAATAAAAATTAGCTAACATCTGTCTGAAGAGAAAGGAAGTATTGAAAGAGGAGGGATTTAAAAGATGATAGGGAAGGAGCATGACGGATGTTTGAATGGAGAGTATTCCATAAGGCAGTGGAACGGGCTAAAAAGGAGCAGTCATACCTCTGCCAAGTCATTAATTCTCAACATCCTCCATACATTCACAGTATCCTTCAATTCAAATCCTCAATTCCTTTTATATTCGCTCTGCATCTCTCTGGAATTCCCTACCTAATCATATTCGCCATGCCTCTTCCCTTCTCTGATTCAAATTCCATCTTTTCCACCACCTTCTAGGATCCCAAAGAGACGCACACTAATGGTAAAATTGTTAATCCAACATCTTACTTTTAACGAAGGACAGATTTTTTTTATTTTATCAAAATCCTAGAGTTATGGATTAATTCATTTATTTTATTTACTTGGAAATTGTTCAGCTGTATTATTTTATAACAATATTTTTCCATTTGTTTATATTCTATATATTTTGCAAATATCTATATAAATAGGTTTTATTATTATTATTATTATTTTGTTTTGAACATTTATAAATAAAAATTTATTTTTTTTGTCTCTCGGCCAGACATGTATATATTGAAGTGTATATTTACTGTACTACAATGTTATTCTTAAGGGACATGGTCCCAGGATAAAGTTATTTTTATTATTATTATTATTAATTTGGAATCCTCAGAATTTATTAATTTAGAAAAAACATTTATTAAGGCTCTTTGATTAATATTCTATCATTTTGTAAAAAGCGGTTTGGATGTCTAAAAATTAAATGCTCCATAGTCCATATTTCCATATTTAAGGGGTTATGAAATTTCTAGGAAATATATACAATGTTTGGAATCGTTATATCAAATTCTAAAACAGAGGCAATGAATTTAATTCTTAAGATAATATACACACTACATTACCGGGTAATTAATTATTAGCATAAGAAACATATATTTCACTTTATGCATTAAGATTCCCAACTACTCGCCTAGGATTTAGTAGTGTATATGGATATAATTTTCCTAATAAATGATATCCAATTAAGGTCCCATCATTTTCATAATACGTGAAGGCATAAGATATGATGTAATTTTAATATGTGCATATCGCGATGATATTTAACAGAGAAAAAACGAAGAATAATTAAAAAAAAAGAAAAATAAATTAATAAAAATGCTTAATTGAAAACATATATTATCCATTGCTTCTGTTAAGATCTACAATATATTTAATGAATGTGAACAAATTTTAAGTCCATTCATTAAATAAAATGCCAGTATTAAACTTTTTACTGTCTCAAAATGAACATGGAATGAAAAGGCACCTAGCCTTTGGTCGACGTTTTCGGAGAGGGAAGGGATCTGGGCTCGGTGATCTGAACCAATCATATTCTTAAAGCATCAAAGATCGTTTCTCCCCTTGCAAGTTCTTTCAAAACTTGTGACTCGTAAGTCTCTATATTTTAGCAGTTGTTATATATTTGTTTGTCATGTCAAAATAAAGGAGATTAAAAAAAAAAAAAGGAATAAGAAAGAAAGTTTGATGAATTTTATAAAATATTATAAATACACTATTGTATAACAATTAATCGTATATTATTTATTAAGTACATAATTTTAATGTAATTAAAAAGATACATAATTTTATTTAAAATGAACTAACTTATGATGCTCGAACTGTGGCTGAAACATTTGGTTGCAATTGGAAGGTCATTCTCTGAGTAATTATTTCCCGGCAGTTGAACTCATAACGGTTCACTTAGCAAGCTACTGTAATTATCCATATCAATAGAAGGCAACTAGACCAGATCGTATCTTTCGTGTCCGAACCACAACAATACACATTGTATGATTTTAAGACCACTATATATGGATCAGCAAAGTGGTAATTTCCATTTATATACTCGTACATAAAATTAACATTGATACAGCTAATTGGATTTGAAAATACATTGTCCTGTCAAATGCATATATAATATATTGCTGGTATCTTGAGAAAAATAATAACATATTTCATCGTTGCTAGGCCGAGGGCCATGGAATGTGATCCTATACAAACTTATTATTTTTATAAATATATTTAATGGATTTAGAGTGGTGTACAATTGTATGGATGTGAGATGTGGACGTTTACAATCCTGATGCTGACAAAATTGACCGATTTGAAAGAAAAGTCGTTAGACGAATTGTCGGGCCACTTTAAGTCAGAAAGATGGACAAATAAAGGAAGTATATCGGGTTTATTCGTGAAATAGCAGCGCCTATGTTCGTTAAACGGCTAGACTGTGTCGACAGGATGGAAAATACAAGAGTAGCCTAAAGATTGTACTATCCAGTAACATATATACATGTACAATCCAGATGGAGTGCGTTCGAGAGGAAGACCGATGACCTGGTGGCGGGACAACCTAAGCAGTGACCTCCGAAAAGTGGGAATCGCCATGACAGAAGAGCTGTGTGTGAAATTATTATAAAAAATATTATAAAAAATATTATATAAATATTATATACATATGCTTTTAATCTGCTGCTGAATAATCAAAATAATAAAAAATATTTATCTCCATTTTCTAAGCCTGGGAAAATTGTTGAAAATATAATGATGAACAAATGTGGCAAAACTAGCGGGTTTGTTTGATTGTTTATTAATTTAACGTCAATTTATGCTACTATGGCTAATCAGACGATGCTACAGTGGGAGTCCTAAATTTTGCCTATCCAGGTTTTATTAGGATAGGGATCTTTAACAAGTACCTGACATCGCACAGGCTCGGGACCACCTTTTAACGTCCCCTCCGAAGGACGGCGTAACTCCCTTTAAAAAATCCTAGGACCACCTGCGGGTTTGGACCCGTGATCTTTAGCATGGGAGGCTGTTACACCTAGCTACAAGTGATCCCACTAGCGGGTTTAATCCACTAATTGAATTTTTGTTTCCTATAATAATATTTACCGCTTACATATATATTTAAAAATCCGGTGCGGATTTTATTTTAAATATATTCAATTCAGTTTATGATATGCCATAAGGAACTTTTGTCTTTGACCAAAAAAAATATATATAATAATAATAAAAATAATATAACACGTGGGATGATACTGAAGAGGGTGATGTTTTTTTAATGAAATTAAAAGCACTCCAGAGAGACTCTCTCAAAATTAGGCCTAGTGATGACCCTACACTACAAAATGCGTTCGAGAAACGTGAGTGTAATCTCCCGGATTAAATCGTGAGGCCCAGGGCCTACACGGCCTGTCGCGCCACTGGAAGAAGAAGCTAAATCTCAACTCTTATTTCCGGAGATTTAATTTTCTTTAGGGAATTTCTTCCATCTGTTTTCTCCTTTAGTTAATTTCTTTTAATAGTCTTAATCTATCAATTTCATATGACGAGAACTCTTTTCTTTCTCTCTTTTTTAACACCCCTTTTAAAATGCAGCTTCGAGATATTACTCAGTGCAAACTGTGGATTCTGTTGTTTCCTTGCGCAACAGTTAAGTTGCGTTGTAAGGCATAGGTGAGTTCGTTGGGGTTTTTTTTTTTTTTAAATGGTATCTTACAGAAGAGTTAGACTGGTGTTGGAGCATACCATATTCATGAACCTTCTATAGATATGTATTTATATGTAAATGTGGTGATTAACTAATTGTTGAGGTGATTAATTAACTCTTTCTCAATTCGGTATTATCTGCCACCACACAAAGGGTGGCGGTGTTCGTTTTTAGAATCATTAAGATATTTTGATAAATCCAAGAATTTCATGTGTCTTCTCATTACTAATTAAGAGACTGTCGGTATATTTAGAGATTAATGGAGTTTGGGTGTTTTTTTTTCTTTTTTCAAATGGTGGTCCCAACTATTTTTCAATTTTTGGTGTCTTGAATGTTTTGTAGATGGCGCTGACTGACAGTGAGAAAGACGATAAAATATTCTTAATTAAAAAAATAAAAGATATTTTAGAGGAAACCAGAATTGAAATTGAAAATTAAAAACCTTTAAGACAATTTCATTAAATAATTAATATTTGACCGTGAAATGAATATAAAAAAAGAGATGGCACGGGTGGCGGTCAAACATAGATGAGAAATAGTGAAAAAAATTTTAAATATCCAACAATTTGACTCACGCTGCGGGTCTTCATCAGGGCTTTTCTCCACAAAGTACGATCTGAATAGCAATCATTCTAACAGATAATTCAAGTAAAGGAGGACAACACCTTGCATGTGTTAAAAAACTATTAACTGTATAGATAGTATATGCGAGTTTAGCTAAAATATAAGATATATTTTAGAAGAGCTAAGCAATATTCCAAGTGAAAATTTATGGTGGAGATAGCACATGCAATATTTAATTTTCAATTACTCCAGCCGGAGATATTACCTATAAAAGTTAATTTAAGCCTACTACATTTTATATTTCTTGAGCAGGAGTAGCACAATATTTTGCGATCTTATTTCATTGAACTTAAAAAATAAAACGGTTCATATCAAATATAAAACATATCATGCTTGCAACAAAGAAGTCAGCGAAATTAAAATATATTTCAAAAATTATATAAAAGGTTTTTTAAATAATTTTGCCATAGTTTCATAATATATATATATATATATATATATATATATATATATATATATATATATATTATGTTGGACTAAAATTTATATATATATATACTTTAGGGAGATTTTTTAAGAGAAATTTGGATTTTTGTGGATTTCTAAATCTTTCTATAAACAAAAATAAGTAATAAAAAAGTAGAGCTATAATAAAAAAATACACATTTAAGGAGACGACAAATCTACATAATTTGTTACAATATTTACTGGTATGCCCCAATATTCATTTGTTTTTTTCCTATTATCATTTATATTATTTATGTATGTATTTATAATCATGCCATAGTATGTACTTGATTATTATTAAATACTAACAACCACTAACACCAAATGGGCCAAACTCCGTGGTTTATATGTATATAATAGCCAATAAAACAAATCTAATCTAATATATATATATATATATATATATATATATATATATATATATATATATATTTATATTATGTTGGACTGAAAACTAAGACTGCTACATATGTGGACAAAAGAAAATATAAATAAGAGAAATTAAAAGAAATAAGAAAACAAAAGATAATATAAAATGAAAATAGTTATTGCGTTTCTTATAAAAATATCAACATGCAGTGAATCATATACTAATTTATACTTAACAAAAAGTTACACCTGCATATTTAGGTTTACGTAATCGTTCATTACCGAGAAATATTAACATACAAATTACATTCTATCAAAATTACTCATTCTCATTTAAAAAAAAAAAAAAAGTTTATCTAACTCGTTAAGGTAAATTATTATGTTATTTTGTATTTTTGGAGGTCACTGACCTTAAAATACCGATTAAGAAAGTAGGTCGTTGTATTTATTTATGTCTATGTAGGTATTGTTAGCTCCAATCTGTTTCTCACATATTTTAATGAAACAAAGTGGAATAATTAAATAAAAATTATAATCCTTGGAATGGGCCCTCTAACTCCTTTTCAACTAAATATCCAATAATATACTTGTTTGTTTGTTTATTTATTTAACGTCACTTTATACTACTATGGCTAATCGGACGATGCTACAGTGGGAGTCCTAAATTTTGCCTATCCAGGTTTTATTAGGATAGGGATCTTTAACGAGTACCTGACATCGCACAGGCTCGGGACCACCTTTTAACGTCCCCTCCGAAGGACGGCGTAACTAAGGATTTTTTACTCCCATTAAAAAATCCTAGGACCACCTGCGGGTTTGAACCCGTGACCTTTAGCATGGGAGGCTGTTACGCTAGCCACCCAGCTACAAGTGATCCCTCAAATAATATACATAAAACATTTTTTTATTTATTTTTTTTTTTTACATAAAACATTTTTCTATTTTTTTTTTTTTTTTTTACGGCGTTCTGTAAGGTGATTTAAATATCCGATACGTGAAAAAAAATAGGTCATTGTCCTTCCTCCTCTTAAATTATTCAAGGTACAATACTGGTGATAAGAATTTACAATACCAAAGCAGTAACCTTAAAGACATAATTTTTTTAAAATGCTAATGCAAGATTAAGATTCTGGGATTCATAATGAATATAAAGATAACGTTAAAGTAAAAACACTTTCATAATAGTTTATCCAATTATTATTTTTTTAAATTATAAAATACTAAGTTTTGCTCATTAGGAGAACCAAACACCTAAAATGATTTTTAAATAACTAAGCATCAATTATGAAATGGTAATATTAGATGGATTATAGGATTCCTAAATACATGGTTTTAAGTGTAAATGATTCATATAATAATTTACTATAGATGTCATTTTTTTAATTATTATTTCATTAATGGTTAGTCTCAATAAATATTTGTATATTTTTTCCTTTCTATGTTTCTATATTAAAATGAGGCCAAATAAGTGTGTGTGAGGCTCAATTCCAAGTCAAATAAATCAATGAAAGACTCACGATTTGCGTCTTTCAGTAACTTGATCAAAGAATAATAATACTTTGAAAACCGTTGAATTAAAAAAAAATAAATAAACTGACTCTATTTATAAGGTTTATTGAAAATAGATTCGGAACTATACGCTTTTCATAAGTCCAGAAATAGATGATTAGTTTTACTATATTTTTTCACTTTCTAAATAAAAAAGAAAATTTTAAAATATTAGCAGTTTTATATTTAATTATTGCATCATGTACATAAGTAACTGTCATTAAGAATCGCGTTGTCGAATCGTAAGAAATCATACCATCTGACCAAGGGCCTCCACGGTCTGTCGCGCCAAACGAAAACAAACAAAAGCTTATTGATTTCAGAAAGTTGAAGTTTCGTATATTGGTTGATTAGACAGATGAAATCACGACTCCCTGAATACTGTTGACACTGTTGGAATATGTATTTTTTATTGGGGCCATTTAATTGTGAGATTAAGTTCAGAAAAAAAAATGGTTTCATTATGACTACAATAGTGCTTTCTAGTCTAATTTCTGGTGTGATTATAAATTTTATTGAAATTAAATACAGATGATTGAAGGACTATTAATAGAAAGAAATTCCAAATTTCAGTTGCTGCTTAACTTCACAGACACAGCATACTGTATCAGGCAATCTTCAGAATAAAAATTAAAAAAAAGATAAAAAGTGCAAGATAAAATTTATATACATCATTCCTAACTAACTTGGTCTTGGAATTGACAAATTCAAATCCAGCCTAGGCTTAATTATAGATGGTGGTGTATTTATTAATAAACAATAAGAGATAATTTAATAGTGGAGTTCAAGCATTACTGTGGTTATTATTTTCAAAATGGGTAAAACTGTTGAAAATTCTTATTCCATTCGCGGTGATGAAATCGCAAAGGGAAAACTTCAGTTATCGCGAATAGGTTATAGATTAGAAATGAGTTTTAGCCCGTAAACAATGAGAACAAATCATAAACAACATTTGAATTAGCACCTTTAAACACTACAATAACACGAGCTGAGCGAAATCTAACACAATACGTAGAATGGCTCATTAATTAGTTATAATACTATGACCATCAGCATAATTCTATATGAAACTGAAAAGTCGAGACACCGGCTGGTTCAGATGACCAGAGATTTGAGAATTCCCCATTACCCCGGAATCGCTACATCTGAAGGGGACCCCTTCGCTGAAAAGATAAAAGTTTATATTAATGTAAATGAGACCCTGGCTGCGAACCCTTCCATTTATTCCGAAACTTTTAAAACTTCTACGTTTCCTCCGGCCAGAAATATTCACTCTGGGGTAAATTGAAACAACGTGGGGTTATAAAATCTAATTTGCATGATATTTGAAAAGTCCTTCCTACCAAGCTTCGGGAGGATTTCGGAGTGATATTTTGACTAATGGACAACCTCCCATTTCGAAAATAGATATTATTAGAAAATATTTCAATTTAAAACATTACTTTGGTTGTTCATGTTTTTGCAAAAATATAATTATAGTTTCAACTTAATTGCTAATTTTCGCTGTGAGGCGACGCTAAATTTAGTTCGTGTTTTATCACAATAAACGATTTTCACATCAAATTATAAAAAGAAAAATATCAACGAAGAGTAGAAGCGCATTAAAAAAGAAAGTTCGGAATACTTAATTACAATAGAACCCCCAAAAACAAAAATAAAGAGCACTCTATCAAATTATAAAATAATATTAACATTAATTTGAAAGACGCATGCACTATGAAAAATTCATTCCAAAAAACGTAATCATAACACACCGAAAACCAATTAATCAATGTAAATATCAATAAAATACAAGGCGAATTGAAATTCGCACGAGAGATAAAAAATACAGCTCAAAAAACGTAATTATAACCTTCTGAAAACACAATAATCAATCCCTATATAAATAAAAAAAAATTAAATGTAAAGGCGTGTAGAAATGTGAACGAGCCAAGTAAAATTCAGCTCAAAAAACGTATTCATAACCCCTAGAAAAGTTATTGATTAATCCCTATAACTGCCCATCCGTATAAAAAATCAAAATCAATAATTATCTCAAAACTAAGTAGATAATTTAGATATATTTTAATTTAATTTAATTATGTTATAGATTTAATTAGATTATTTTTTTTATAGTACCTATTTAATTTCTATAAAACATTGATCAGTTCTAGAGTACTGTCCTCTCTAATTAGGATTTAATGAGAAATACCTTGCGTGAAAAATGTTGATTAAAGAAACGGAAAGAATTTTCCTAATCAAGACCCTCTCCATTTTATTCTCCGAGCTTATTTTTTATTTTAAGCTATTCGAAATCTCGTGTTTTTTGTACTTAAATTATATTTACATCATGTTTGGAGGGATAAATGTTTCTGTCCGCAGTTAAAGTAATGAAATGGGCATAACAAGTATTATACTATCTTCAACCTAATTAACATGAAATTTCAATGTATACTCTGGGCTGTTTTTACCAAATTCAATCAACATGTAATTTCCCTAACACATTAAAAAATGCTATTTAGGACTTATCTCTGGGAAGAAAGCTAAGGATTAGAAAAAAATGGTTAACAAACCCAAATAGGAATTTCAACCCCACATTCCTTGAGGATAGTAAAAAAAAAAAAAAAAAAAAAATGTATAATGTATATATATATATATATATATATATATATATATATATATATATATATATATAGGTTATATTATATATAGCTATATAGATTATATTATATATAGTTATATAGTTAGGGCTTGTGGAAAGGATGGAGCCCTTTAGGCTGCCTGAAATGATGTTAAATGGTTCACCAGGAGGGAAAACAAAAAGGGGCAGACCCAGGCGACGGTGGAATTAGGACTTGAAAGAGGATTTGAGAAGGATGGGAGTTGGAAACTGGAGGAGTCTTGCGAGAGATCGCGAGGCATGGTGAAGAACGGTGGCTGAGGCCCAGGTCCTGCAAGTATTGTAGCGCCCCACAGTGGGTGAGTGAGTGAGATGTATATATATATATATATATATATATATATATATATATATATATATATATATATAGAAACAAATGGGATTTTAGTATTGTTTGGTCAAATCTTTCAAAGTTTGTGGTCTACACAAATGTCTATTTATGGCACTATTTTGTCTGATGATGATTATGGGAACAATAAATTATCGAAACGTTGTAAAGTAAAATTGTTTATTCATTGACTGAAACCTAAGAACAGTAGAAACTTTATATATATATATATATATATATATATATATATATATATATATATATAGATATATATATATATAGATATATATATATATATATAGATATATATAAAAGATTGAATCTTCTCAAACATTTTTTAATGCTTATGTTAGTATTGTAATTCAGGAATTTTCAATGTTATCTAGCAATCGATTAAACAATATCTATTTTGGGTTACTAGTGATATCATAGAATGCGAGGTACGCATGAGAATTACAATGGCTAATCAGTGCTATTTCTCCCTCTAAAACATCTTCGTTGTACCGTATTTACCAGACTTGCAAAAATAAGAATGTAAAAGACAGTCTTTAGGTGGGTACTTAAATTTGACAGTGAGAGCTGGATCTTAACCATAGCCATTGAAAATATCTGCTCAGATTTGAAAGAAGGATTTTACTATGCATATTCGGAGGGATCCAATAGACTACAAATTAAATAAGAGGGAGAAACATCTAAATTATGTCATTTGACATAATTTTGTCATTTGACTTGCAAGACTGAAATTGATGTATAAGGATGCAACCCCACGTAGAATAATGAAACAGGC
Source organism: Piezodorus guildinii (assembly GCA_023052935.1). NCBI lineage: Eukaryota > Metazoa > Arthropoda > Insecta > Hemiptera > Pentatomidae > Piezodorus > Piezodorus guildinii. Next base: position 106,740,169 of record CM041294.1, read on the forward strand.
GAATGGGAAGACCATGTTCGCGCTTGCAAAATTGTGTGGCTGCTGATGCAAGTATACGGCTTGGTGTAAGGGATCGGAGGAAGGCAAGTCTAAGATGATTGGAATGTAGTATCAATAAATTTTAATAATTCAAAATTTATCTCTTTGAATGGATTATACAATAATTTTTTATACACTAAATTATATTAGATAGTAAGACTGGTTAACATTAGAACTTGCTGTAACATCTCAGGCATATACGATTTTAAAATATGTAATTTCAGTTTTATACCTTATCATATACACACACAGACTTTTTTCGGGACTAGGTCATTTGGACTACGGAATCCATAAAACGAGTATTTCTGTTGAAAACTGGAATTATAAAATTTTCACGACCGCAATACTTTCTCTTACTATATATGTCATATATAGATATATAAGTGAAAGAAAAAATCATTTAACTTAAATGAAGTAAGAAATCAAGTACGAACTATAGACCAGTAGTTTCTCTTTCTTATAGAAATGTTTTGATCCATTTAACACCTCTGCATCAGAACTGTTAACTAAAACAAACAATTTTGTCTCCCTTTATTCTTACCATCATAAGTGCTAATCAGTGTTCGGTAGTTGGTGATTTTTTTATGCCGTCTTGTATTGATTCAATTTATAAATATAGAATGGGAAGGGGAAATGAGAGATGGTATCTGATTTTCAATATAATACAGAGGTCCCCCTTTCCACACTATCGCAGATTCTGTTTAATAGAATTTCTTTCAGAAAATATGTCCATTAATTTTATCCTAGTGAATAAATAAATCTATTTATATGGTTTCATAACCTCATAGACAACTAAATTCATCAAAGTCAAGGCGTAAGCTTCCTAAAAAAGAGTTAAAGTCTATATCTTAATTAATTATTTCGGCAATTCTTATAAATGTTTGCTTGTTTAATTTTAAATTTATTACAACATTAAGTTCATTGGTTAAGTGTAGTATGATTCTAATAAGTTCCGTCAGATTTTCAGGGAAGAAAATGAAATATTTATAAGATTTTACAATTAAAATTTCACTGCCAAGTATATTTAATTTTTCACAGTTTACTAGTTTTTTGTCTCGTAATATAATTCAAATGAATTTTGGATAACATGAACACTCTATATTGATATTATGTTTTCGATTCACTGTGATATGTGTAATTTAAATAAATAACACTGGTACTAATTGAACCAATGAAAAATCCTCTGGTTGTGGACTGTATGATAAAAAATAATAATAAAAACTTTAAATTTAGATTCTGCCCAGAATAAGGGATCTCCAAATCGTTTTACAAGTAAATTTAAGATAGACAGCAGCTTACCTAATCGCCTTCTTCGTGTCTTCTCGAACGGGCCCGCTCAGGCTTGGCAGTCTCTTCCAGCTACTCCTAGATTTTATCTGGTAAAACTTAGGAGAACCTGAGTTCTTAAAATTGAGTCCCTATATCGTGACCGGGAACCGAATATCACCACAAGTTTCGTCACGGACTACAAAAACATACAATCGGGACAGAATCTTAATTCACACTCTGACGCTATATAAAAAACAAAAGACTGTCGAATTAAACATCTGTGCCGTATCCAAGGCTCAATCTAATTAAATTTAAATCAAAATAAATATTATTATTTTTATTGTTTATTTATTTAACGTCACTTTATGCTACTATGGCTAATCGGACGATGCTACAGTGGGAGTCCTAAATTTTGCCTATCCAGGTTTTATGAGGATAGGGATCTTTAACGAGTACCTGACATCGCACAGGCTCGGGACCACCTATATTATTATTATTATTATTTTTAATTCGCGTAATCGCTAACAAACACTAAAATAGGAGTACAAGGCTCTTATGCCGCTGCTCTAAATAATGTGATTAAAAAAAAAAAAAAAAAAATGCTTGCATTTGAGGCATAAGTAAAAGAATTTCTAGAAAATGCATAAATATGGCTGTGACATTATTTGATATCACTGACTGATCAGTTGATTTGCCGCTAAATATAAATTTCGATTTTAGCTTACACAAAAAAATAATTAAACCGTCGTTCAATGAGTTTTAAAAAAACGATAAAGGAAAAACTATGAACTTACACGTAATTGTGTAACCGATACGAGTTTGTAAACAACTTCAGCTACCGTTCATAGTAATTACACCATGGAGGCATAGCCTTGAAAACACAAACAAGGAAAATATAGTTTATATATATATATATATATATATATATATATATATATATATAATAGTTTAAGGAAATTAAACACAAAATTAACCGATAAATGCATAAAAATTCCATAAATTTCTTAGACACTTACAATGCAGAAAAGGGACAGCTCAGTTGATTATAACATATTATATAATAGGGGTACTCACTACGTTTGCTATAGCATGCTATTTGTGCTATTGTGCTAAACCCATCAATTTTATACAGAAAATAACTGTAGAAACTCGACGGGTTTAGCAAAATAACACAAATAGCATGCTATAGCAAACGTAGTGAGTACCCCTAATATATAATATAAGTATTGGAAAGAGGGAACAATTTAGAGCGTGTTTCCCTAACGTTTTTTTTTTTTTTTTTTTTTTGTATAATCAAATAGAACTTTATCTCTATCTCAATATACATAAAATGAAAAATGGATTTTGGTTTCCGCTAACTCCTTCTTAACCACTGGACGGATTTTTATAAGGTTTTCACCATCATTTTGGGCATTATTTCCTGAAGGTTTATAACTAAAATCCATTGTAATTTAGCATGTCTTTAAACGGGAAAAATAAATTTTCTGTGACCGTTGGAAAGTGCAAGAGTTTAGAAAAGTTAATATGCAATAAAATAAGTCGGGAAATTTAAAAATGTTATTTGTTAAGTTGTGGATTAGGGAGTTTATGGTGATTCATGGTGATCAGACAGATTAACACGTGTGTTTAAGTGTATGTATGCATTTTTTTTTATTCATAATACACTTATGTATGGAACTCTATTCCTTCTGATATTCGTAATTCCCTTACCTTCCAAACTTTCAAATCTCGTCTATTCCATTACTTCCTGTCTATTCAATTTCCAAATAATCCTGACTAATCGATGAAAATATGCAAACAGAAAAAGTTATAGATGTGTTTCTTAATTTTTTTATTGTTTTTTTTTTAAATAAGTAAGAATTGTATTTTTAAAATTTTTTTTTTTAGTTTAGGGTTTTTATGGGAACATGATAATTATTTATTTCTCATATTCTTCAATCATCACGTATATTGTTCACAAATATTTTCGCAGCCATTAGTTTTCGAAGATGTATATTGGTTTATTATATTTTTACTTGTGTCATTTGTCTGATTGTTTTCTTTTTTATTTATAATTATTCACTGTATTTTTCTTTTCTTTCTTTTTTTAATCTTACTCTGAGACAGTAAATCTCACATTATTTTATTTTGTATTATTCTAAAGGGACTTGTCCCAGGATAAATAAAGAAATTATCATTATTATTATAATATGCAGTATAATTTGTTATATGATGTATATATGTAAGACGTAATAGCCAGAAGATTAACACTTTAATGTACATTTATATTATTCTTAGGGACTATCTGTCCCAGAATAACAATAATTTTTCATTTCATTTCAAATTACACCACATTTAAATTGCACCCTTGAGAAGCAAGGGCTAGTCGCTAGTATGAATATAATATTAATTCCTTCACTTATGGGTTTTGGTATTGATTTCCAAATTTAGTAATAAATAAAGTAGAGTGTTTTATCTAAATTTGTTCTCGAATATCCACAATTTTGTCAATATGTAGGGTGGGAGAAGCGATACCTGCGTAGACACAATGAAGGAAAAGGGAGATAATATGACAACAATAATTTATAAAATATTAATTCACCTAAATCGCACATAGCATGCAATAATTTAAAGTAAATAAACTCACAGAAGCCAAAGTATTTTGTACATGGTCACTGCACAGATAAATTATATTCATTTAGAAGAGTAAAAACTCAAAAAACTTAAAATAAAGTCAGGATATAACTGTAAAAAAATCTGGTGCGAGCAACACAGGACTTTAACTTACATCTGCCTTTAAAATCAATTTAAGAACTATTAAATAAACTTGAAGTTGCAAAACGTTTTAAGTTAATTTAAATAAATGTTTTATTAAGTTTCGTAGAATGATTTAGGTTAAATAACATAACTATATTAAATTGTTATGCATAATGAACTGCTTTTTAAGATTTGTGTTCGGTACCTCGAGACGGTCGCACGTATCCCACCTCTACGACGAGTTAAAGTGGTTAACCCCAAACTTTCGAAGACAATATTTCCTTGGATCATTCCTTTATCAAATCATAAACTCCCACCATCCATTTTATGTCTACAGCCTTTTGGTGTTTAAATCCTCAACCCATCACCAGGAAACAAGATCCCGTCTGTCCGACCTCCACACTCCTTTCCATAGAACCAAAAAAAATGACTGCTCCTTTTTAGCCCGGTCCTCTTCCTTATGGAATAATCTCCCTTCAAACATCCGTCATGCTCCTTCCCTCTCATCGTTTAAATCTCTCCTCTTTCAATACTTCCTTTCTCTTCAATCAGATGTAAGCTAATTTTTATCATGCCAACCTATGTAAGGTGAATTTTACTTTGATGAGATGTAAAATTTACATTTTATGTTTATTCTTATTTATTTATTTCTAGAATTTGTAAATAGAGATGACACTATGACCCTTTATTTTTTTATTATTGTTATTATTATTTTATTTTATTTTTTCACTCTTGTGTTATCTAATTGTATTTATATATTGTTTTTGGCCAGTTATAATTTATTATTTAGTTCATAATTGTTATTCTTAAGGGACACTGTCCCAGAATAAAGTTTTGTTTTCTATTCTATTCTATTCTATAATGATCAGTAATAAGTGTATGCATTATTCTTCACTTCACATTAACTTTTAGGTCTTTGTGTATAAGATAATATTTTTTCTAAAATGTTTCTCTATTTAACGGCATATTAAAAGACTTATATATTACGGTTCTTATCTTAAAAAAACCAAAATTTCATTAAAAAGTCCGTTTGCTCTTGTTTCTTTCAGTTGATTATCAAATTCAGGCATCTTACATATTTAGCCGTTTTTAACAATGCTAATAACATGAAATGGTTAATTTTTTCGAATCTACAAAATTGAAAATACTTTAGAGGAAGAAAATTTAAACTATCGGCATTTAAGTCCAGACAGACTATTTCAATCAGAATGAAACCTACTTTATATTTAAGCCCTTAAATTTTACATCGATATAGCGAGTTAAATCAAAATCGTCGGAGCGGTATATATATATATATATATATATATATATATATATATATATATATATATATATATATATACTTAATATATAGGTAAGGGAAAGTAATATAATAATATGATTGTTATTCCTAAATAATTTGATTTTATATTTTGTATAGTGTCATGGAATAAAGGATCCCCATCGCTATCACCTATCACTTAGTATTAATAAAAAAATTTAAGCAGATGTCAATCCTAATCGGTCTTAAGACGGGTTACAGAGAACCACGTAAGTCAACATATTGAAATCAAACCAAAGAGATCCTTAATTCTAAATCATAATAAGCGAAAGGTGATGCCTGATTGGATTTATTTTCTAGAGAAATTTTAGTTATCCAATGAAAAATTGGTACAGAGATTTAGAAGAGGTTCGAAGCCTTCATACGATCGGGCAGTAAAGTAGAATTTACGAGATCATAAATGAAGGGTATAAACGGATTTTATGAGCCAATAGTATATTCTATGCGCTTCTACGTCTATTACGGTTCAATAAAATTTCGTTATTTCTTTTTATTTTTAAACCCTACAGCTTACGGTATTACATTGGGACTGCAGAGATCTCTTCTACTGCATTGAAATGAAATAGCATTTAGTGAGGAATAATACTGTGACTATGTCATATTTATGCAAAATCTCTTTATCGAGCTGAGATGTATAACCTCACATTTCAGAAAAAAAATGTTAAATAACATTTGTAAACAATTTTGAATTAAAATGTGATCGTTTTGAGGATATTACGCTTATTATCTTAACGAGCTTTTTTGAAACGAGGTGCAAATTCTAGCAATTAATATGTTTCAATATTCTAGAAGTCGTAATTAGGTTTGTATGTTGCATAAGGTTAGATATTTGAAGCAATCCTAATGGAGAGATTACTTCTACATTACTAAAAATCGTTAAAAGCAAATTAAATTAAATGATAACGAAATATTATATTTCTATATAGTGAATACATTATCATCATTTTAGACTAGACACACTAAAAAAAGAATTTGCTGCCAGAAGTTGAGATAAGGATGAGAGAATACACTGAGCTAGATAAGGCAGCTAATTATTTCACAAACCATGGCAGTAAAGATAAATGTCAGGTCTGTGCTACATTTTTTTGTAAGTTATTATGAAGTGAAGGAAATTTTTAAAAATTCCTATTGGACTGACTAATGAAGGGCTATTAAGGTCAATAAGAAACAATTACTACTTGATTTGGGTATAATTGGTTAGGAAGCATATAGGCATAGTAGAAAAGAAAAGACCTATTAGTACCATTAAGGCCAATGAAGGTCTATGGTTCAATACTTAATAAAGGGTTCACACACATACTCACGAACACTTATACGCACCCATCCACACACACACTCACAGATATATATATATATATATATATATATATATATATATATATATATATATATATATATATATATACTTCCTACTTCTTTCACCAGCACGTCACAAAACTGCTTAAAATTTGGTAACTTGGGGGTGTGTTGGGCACTGATCTTCCTCATCAGTATTTAGAACAGTGAAGAGATTATTAGTTTCAAATCTGACCTGCCTGAATAGAGTTGACGAAGTATCGGAGATTCACACTCACGTGAGACGTGCTGCTATTGGACTGCTACTGGATAACTAGGTCCGGCTTCAATAATCAGTTCCTCAGGATGCTCCGATTGACGACCAGGCTTAGTATTTTTTTAATTTTTCAACCTTCTTGGGTGTTTGTGCAACGTTTTTCATCTTTATTTGTCTGGTTGAAAGGGAACTATGTGCCTTCATGTTGGCAAGTTTTCTTGTGAATTCACCAAACAAATCCCGGTTAAATCACAGAATTATTCAGAGTTTTTTTATGATCGAAATTCACATAAGTTCTATGCTTTATCACACACACACACACACACACACACACACACACACACACACACACACACACACACACACATATATATATATATTTATACATATGTGTGTGTGTGTGTATTTATTTATTTGTCAGGAATTTTCTATTCATGTATTTTTCCTTGACCTAGATTTTCATTACCATTTCTTTTCCACTCTTCTCTTTCTACGGCTTGCTCTTCTCTGATACCTATTACACTCTCTTCCACCTCATCTATCCATTACACTTTTGATCCTTCTTCCTTCTTCATAAATATATATACATATATAGATAAGATATGCACGCAGAAAAAGAGGAGTTTCAAAAGAAAGTAAGCTATAAGTGCTCCAAACTGACTATGATGCAAAATTAACGAGAACATTTTATAAAAGAGTCACGGAAATTAAAAATGGTTTTCAGCCCAAAACTAGTATACAATATATAATATAATAAGAATACTATAATATAATATAGTAGAGTATAATAATAAAAAGGGCAATCCAATCCGCGATTAAACTGAAGTAATGGAAACAAAGAGAAAATATTTTATTGGCTTACTAATTGTTCAAAGTTCTCTCCCAAATAGAATGGGAACTATGGGAAATCGGCCAAAATTATGGCACGAGGTAATTATTAACAACTTATTATTAATATGATATCGAGCCTCCAGATTACGAAGATGTTTTGGAGGTAATAGCCGCTCTAAAGAATAACGGAGTCCCCGTCTTGATGGTTTAGATGCCGGGATGGTGAAACGTTGCGGAGACACACTGCTGAGAAATTAACAACATAATGCTGGAGAACTGTACAACATAGCAGACGCCAAAAGGATGGACTACCTCTATTATATGTAACTCTTTTTAAAACGGAGAAAAAACAAACTGGAAAAAAAATAAAGAGGTATATGATTGCTAAGCATGGCCTATAAAGTATTTGCAATTTTGCGTAATAAAAACCTTACTTTTGGTCTGAGAAGACTGCGGGAATATACCAATATTTCGGTTTTCGTCCAGAAAGGTCAACAATAGACCATATTTTTTCAATCTGGCAAATGCTTAAAAAACCATGTAAATACCAAATCAATCTGCAGCTTCTCTTTATAGACTTCAAACAGGCTTATGATAGTGTTAATATAGAGGAATTGATAACAATCATTAGCGTATTGAGAATATCAAAAAAGTTTGTCACTTTGGCAGGAATGACCTTCAACTGTAGCAGATCCCTGGGTGTATGATTGCCAAGGACTTAAGGGAATGAAGAAAAGTTGTAAGAATGGTACAGGGTCTTGCAGGACCGTAGCGCCAAGAATAAATAAATTAAATAATATTACAATTCATATAAGTGTTGTCAAAAAGTCAATATAATTTTATAATTTTACTATTTTCCGAATTCTGAAAATAACTAAGCGATTGAAATATTTATAAAGATTTAGATATTTCCAAAACTGTTATCAGAAGGTGTAAGGAAATTCCGTTGTTTAGAAAATTGTACATTAAACACTTCCTTGATGTTTACCAGCTGGCTGATCCTTCTAATCAGATAAATCAAACCTGAATTGTAATTTTTCATTGTAAAAGCTATTTCAATAACAAGTAGAGAACGAATATAACGTAAAATTATACAGAACTGAATGTCATTCAGACATGAGGCTTCTAGGATGAATTACCCACACACCTTTAAGATAAAAAATAATTTTTGAACCTGAAGATAGTATAGTAGCCGAAACGTTGTGCATATTTTGAATAAAAGTGGTAAATTAATATAACAGCCTCCAATTAACTATCGAATTCTTGACTTTCCCCATAAATTATCAATACTCTTTTAATGTAGGTATTATTTTCTTACAGGGACAAATAAGTTTAACTAATATTCTTTATTGGACTAATAACTGACACCTTGAAAAATAGTTTAATTTCTTCGTCTATTTGTTGTTGTTTTTTTTGTTTTTTTCAAAAAGGGTGTGAGATTTATTTAATTATATTTTCGAGATGGCACCCGGGATTGCTTTACAAGCTCCGTCTATTCCTCCCTCCTACCTGTTTTCTAATTATCCATTCCTACCTCGCTGATAGATCTTTTAAAATAAATCACAATAGTTCCTATTCCTCCCTGTTTTCTCAATCTGCTGGTCTTCCTCAAGGCAGCATCCTAGGACCCGTTCTTTATACAGTCTATACAGCTGATATCCCAAACCATCCAAACACTTTCCTTTCTACCAATGCTGATGACACGGGTGTGCTATCAGTAGATAATGATCCTGTTACAGCCTCCCACACTCTTCAATCCCACATCCGAGACTTTGAAGTATGGTGCCAGAATCGGAGGATTAAAATTAATTCTAACAAATCCCACCAGATAACATTTACCCTTCGTCGTAAACCAATGACTTCCTGCCCTACAGTATCCTTTATGACACTCCACTAGCCCCTGTTGAACAGATTCGATACCTAGGACTCCACCTTGACAAACGTCTAACTTGGAATCCCCATACAAGACTAAAACGACAAGAAACTGCACGACGTTTTCGACTACTTCAACACTTACTGGACAAACGCTCCGATCTTCCATTTAATTACAAAAGACTTATTTATATGACCATCATAAGACCGATATGGACTTACGGAATAGAGCTATGGGGCTCTACCAAACCATCAAATTCTTCTCGTATCCAATCCTTAATATCCAAAATCCTTGGTAAAATCCTTAACGCTCCTTACTTTGTCACGAATAAGCTCATCCATTAAGACCTTAATGTCCCACATGTTTCTGAATTAGTCCGAACATGGTATCAATCATTCCATGAAAAACTCCATTTCCACTCTAATCCACTAGTTTCTATTCTGTCATCCTCTTCCATTCCTGACAATCCCCCGAGGCGTCTGAAAAGAAGATGGCCTCGAGACCTTCTAGTTTAAAATACTTTTAGAGTGCTGCCAATGAGTAGCGTCTCTACATGTATTTCATGTCAGTTTACTATGTCCATTACATTTACTTGTTGTATATAATAATACAGTTGTAAATATGTTTAAAAAAAAAAAAAAAATTCGAGAAATTAAAGATACTTTTTAATAGTTCAACACTAGCTGAAAACATTTTTCCAAAGCATTTCTTTGCAAAAGGCAACAGTTAAAGAATCAACCTGCCCATTTCTGTTCTCAACTTTCTTTATACTTATTTGGTGGGACCATAGGCAGAAATAGTCGGGAGGCAGTCTAAAAATATTTTAATTATGCCGACATTTCGGCTCAAACTTGTCAGCCAGTAATAAGTTTCGAGCCGAAACGACGATATAATTAAGATAAACTATTATAGGTGGAATAGTCAGGAATCAGTCATTTTTAAAAAGTTTTTAATTTTGCCAACGTTTCGGCTCAAGCTTGTGAGCCATCATCAGGGCATTACTGAGCCATGTCCAAGCATAAAATGCCCTGATGATGGCTCACAAGCTTGAGCCGAAACGTTGGCAAAATTAAAAACTTTTCAAAAATGACTGATTTCTGACTATTCCACCTATAATAGAAATTAAATATACTTAATTCGGTAATAAGCAAATGTTGGAAGAATAATTAAAAAGTGGAACTTGGAGAATCTGCAACAAAAATTCGGTTCTGGGATACGCTTATGATTTAGTAGTGCTGGGTGAAGACTCAGAAACCATTCAAGCAAACACATATATACACTTATGATAGCCGGTAAAAAGATCGGGCATGAAATGAAATACTGATAAGACCCAAATTATGATCAGTAGTAGAAACGGTGATGATTTCGGTGATTTTAATGAATTCAGGTATACTGTGGGATGTGCGATTAAATCCAAGTATGTATGTGCAATGGTAACTTGAATAAAACAAAATTGAGTAGAAAAAAAGGGAGAGGGGTGATGCTATTATCCACTTGTAAAATTATTAAGCTCCTGGCTATTGTCAAGAAATTTAAGGGTTACGGTTTTTAAAAATATTATCTACACTGGTGTCAAAAGTGGTCACTGACTATCAAGGATGAACAACGCCTTTTTCGAAAATAAGGAACTACGTAAAATATTTGTTTCAAAGAACGATGAAGCCACAATAGAATTCAAAATATTAAACAAAGCGAGTTTATAGAGTCTGTACCTCTTTGGTCTAACCATTATTATGAAGAATGCCTAGGTATAGACAAAGATCTACTAGAGCTAGTGGACTGCATTAACTTGAATGAGTGAAAAAAACTGATGGAATTAAATGTTGATGTATTTTAAACAAAGGTAAAGGTCATATATTGCAATTTAGATTGATGTGGGTTTCATAATTACATCTTGATATATTCGTCTCCTCGATTTATCTCTTCGTTTCCCCGCCTCGTCGTCTAGCTTTGACGACTCTTTCTTCTTCTACGCCATAATTATACCAACGCACTCAGAATAAAGAATTAGTTTGTTTGGGTGTGCTAGCTTTTGCAATACTTTTTCTTGTCCTTCTACCGTATATTTTTTCATTACAAAAAGATGGCCGCTTGTGGCACATTAACTGAATTGAGCGTACATGTTACGCGAACAGCTCCCTTCCAGTATAACCGAGTTTGCAGCACCGCTGCGGTTGTATGGACATTTTTAATTGTTAGGCTTAGTGAACAATTAATTTTCCTAATCCTGATTCCTAAAAAGAGGCCTGCTAAGGTATAGATGGGAGGATTTTGTTAGATCCAATTCTGACTTAGGCGATGGTGTATTGTGTAGGCAGTGGTAAGTGGTATCAGCATGGAACCTTCGAGTTCACCGATCCTTATTATTATTATTAAAATCGATAATAATGAGAGTTTTCACTACTGATCATTACTAAGTTTTCCCAGCACACCATCAATTTAATCAGCTGTCTTTACCATCCTCTTGGTTTTCATTTTCTCCTTTGAAGACAAGAACTTTTGCAGATTCTGATATTGCGGTACAAAAAATATATTCCGCGAACCCTCAGGGGAAGCCTTACTTTGAAAGGTGCAGAGGGACAGGACGAGAGCGGCTAATGACAGCCATGGAGCTACTTCAAAGCCTCCGTCAGTCAGCTGTCTCTTCTCTCCTAATAGCTTCTCTTCCCTCTCCAACGGCCTAATTGTGCACTTCATCCAATAATATTGTTATTTATTCCAAGAATCTGATCTTTGAATTTACCATAGTTAAAACAATATAATAACTACCCAGAAAAAATTAAATAAAAATCTGGTGCGGACAACACACGACTTTCGCTTACCTCCATTTTTATAATCAATGAAAGAATTTTTCAAAAACAGATAGAGAAAAAATACGTGATACTATTAAAGAATTAATTAAATTTCTATAGAAACGTGTGTTTTATTAAAAAATCTATTATATTATTATCTAAAATAATCAGTTAGTTCTTTGTTTATTTCACCACTATCATAAACTTTTAAAAGCTTGTGTATGAGATAATATTTTTTTCTAAACTCTTTAGCTTTCCAACGGTATATTGCACATGTGTATTACTGTTCTTATGTTCAAAAACGAAAAACTGCATTAAAAAAATATTTTTTCAGTTTTCTCCTTTAGTTGCTTTTCAAATTTGCTCAACTTGCATATTTAGCTGTTTTTTATCAATGCTGACTAGATAATAAGGTTATTTTAATAAAATATACAAAACTAAAGGTACTTTAGAAGAAGAAAATTTAAAATATCGGCATTGAAGCCCTGTCAGACTATTTTTATCAGAATAAAACCGACATGATATTAAAGCCCATTAAATTTTACATATATACACGATATAGCGAGTTTGATCAAAATCGTCGGAACCGTTTTCGAGAAAATCGAAAAAAGGTGCAAAATGCTTGGTATAAAGTGGCTCTTCTGGTAAGCTCATTTTGATGAAAAAGGTTTTGTAACATTCCGGACGTATAGTTGTCTTAAATATGAAATTTCAGTTTCATACGACTTTTCGTTTCCGCCCGAGAGTTACCACACACACACCTTTTTGCGGGACTTAGTTATTTAGACTCAGGGGACCCTAAAACGTGTATTTCCGTTGAAAACTGGAATTCGAAAATTTTCACGATAACAAAAATAATCAGAACAATAAACCTTATACCTTAGGGATATCTGAATATCGAGGTGTGAACTACCTTTCGAGATAACTCGTAACGTGTTCCTCCTCCCCCCCCCCAAAAAAAAAAAAATCTATAAGCTTTTTGACGATTAATATGTATTATAATCATGTTTTTGGTATTCAATAGTCAATATGGTATTATATGATTAAATTCATTGGTTTCTGGGACCGGAATCCTTAAAAATACTGGGGCAGTAAACGTATTAAAGATAAAAAAGATTGTGTAAGAATATCTCTTTTTTTTTTTTTTTTCATTTTCGGAAAACCAAACATGGAAATAATTATTTAAAATTATAATAATATGACCTAAATAATCAATCAATTCTTAATTTATCGAGAGAGAAGTCTCGTCGTTGTTGTTGTTGTTGGTTTATTTAACGTCTTTTTATGCTACTATGGCTAATCAGACGATGCCACAGTCCTAAATTTTGCCTATCCAGGTTTAATTAGGATAGGGATATGTAACAAGTACCTGACATCGCACAGTCTCGAGATCACCTTTTTACGTCCTCTCTGAAGCACGGCATAACTAAGGATTTTTTACTCACATTAAAAAATCCTAGGACAACCTGTGGGTTTGAACCGGTATAGAATTCCGTTATGCTAGCAACCCTGCTACGAGCGATCCTCGCAATCCCGAGAAGTCACGTTATAATAATATTAATGAAAAGAAATATAAAAAAGATTAATGTTCCTTTTTTTAGGTAAAAAAACAAACAAGTAAAAATATATAATAGTAATAAATTAAGAGGTAGCTGCTTAATATAATTTTAGAATCGTATTTCACTGTTTTATCCAGTAGTTTTCTAGAAATTCACAAATCTATTTAGGGTGCTTTGGGAAATTGGATAGAAAGGAATTTATTGAACAGACGGAAATTTGAAGGCAAGAAGAGTTTCAGAGGGACGAATATATGAAGGAATAGAATTCCATATGGACAAGTAGCGGTTTAGGAAAGATCTGGGGTAATAGATTATTACTTATTAGTATTATTTATTTACTAGTACTTTTTCAGCTTGTATGTCCTAAAAAATGAAAAAAAGTTTTAGGAGCAACCATCTAGCTGTACTCTAAAGAAATTTTAAAGACTAATGGAATAAAGATACAGGAAAAAGGGAACATTAAAACAAAGAGAAAATGAAATATTAAGGTGGGATAAACATCCAGTGTTGAGTAGAAAAAAACGAAAATATGGGATTGAATCATATCACTAGAACAAAAAACAACTCTGGGTATAAATTATTTTTGGTATTTACCTATCTAAACTTTTTTTTATCGAAATCAAGTATTGAACAAAAGACCAAATTGAAATAAATTGTCTACAAGAGTAAATGAATCATTATTTATTTAAACTGAATGCAAAGAAACAGCTTTTTTGCTACGCGTCTTTATCGTATGCGTGTATTAAATCGACATTGAAAACATTTTAATTTAATCAAGGAAATAAGTTTACAATGAAAAGACGCTACAGACAAAAGATGTATTCAAATAAATTGTTTAGTAATATTTTATAGTTCTATATCAGACAGTGTTATATATTAGTTTTTCCTTTGTTTTGTTAAAAAGTCGGTCCCGAATTCGTTCTCACAGAAGAGTAATAAAAAGTGTTTATTATTAACTATCACATATGTTTTACACTAATGTTTCTTTATCGATATAATACGGCTCTTAACTATGTAATAAGAGAAGAAGTAAACTATAGAAATTTTAACATTAATAGATATTAAATGGACATTGAAATGGAAAAATCAAATTATCATCTCTGGCTAGGAGAAACATTCCAGCTGGCTTGTATTGCGCCGATATCTTGTTACAGCTGGCTGAAATACAGTAAGGATTCCAATCAGTTTGCATGACGTGTCTATACGAATGATATTGGCTATGCTGAAATATGTAAATCCAGTTGCCCCTGCATTCTAGAATACTAATTAATGATGGACGATTATGGTTGCTTATTATTTCTAAGATTTTCAAATATATTATTTGCAGAAATGCATTATACAAAAGTACTATTCGGGTCAGGTGTATACTTCAGGTACAGCAATTGGAGTCAAAGGTCAAAGTGATATGTAAAAAGAAGCGATTACAAATCATGAAAAGATTAATAGGGATAATTTTTATTTTATCTCATTGCATCCACCAACAGGGCGAGGCGTAATTACAGGTGGTAAATCGTAATTAACCTTATTATAGTTTACTGATTAAAACAATAATAATCTTTTTCTTTTAAACTAATAGGTATGTACAATGTACCGCCTTAATTTATAAAACAAATTATAATCTAACGAAAAAATATAGAAACAATCATAAATATATATTATATATTTATCTTATAAATATAAAAAATTTTAAATACAGTTAGAGATGAAAAACTCTGGTGCTGGCAACACACTACTTTCACTTAAGTCGGTTGTTAAAATCAATTCATGAACTAATTAACAGTATTAGTAAATAAACAGAGTTCAATAAGATTTAAAAAATTATATTTAAATTATTTGGAAACATATGTGTTAGTTTAAATAATATAAATTGATATCTAATAATCAGTTAGTTTTATCCGATTTTCATAATTTTCTATTACATTTTACAACTTTGTGCATAAGATTATAATTTTTTAGCTTTTCAACGATATATTATACATTTATGCTACTGTTTTCATATTCAAAAATATGTTTACTCTTTTCTCCTTTATTTGATTATGAAATTCGTTTAACTTGTATATTTAGATGTTTTTTAGCAATGCTAATCAGATGATATACTAAATTTATTTCAATCTGCAAAATTAAACATTAAATCAGAATGAAACCTACATCGTATTAAAGCCCATTTAATTTTACATCGATACAGCTTAAGCTTGAGTTTAATCAAAATCGTAAACAGCTGTAAAATGCATGCTATAAAGGAGATCTTCCTGTCAGCCGATTTTGAAGAAAAAGTTGCTGTAACATCTCGTGACTATAGTTGTTTCAAATATGAATGTTTAGTTCCGTACACCTTTTGGTTTTCGTGCGGGACTTACCACACACAGACCTTTTTGCGAGACTTGGTTATTTGGACTCAGGAGGCCCTAAAACGTGTATTTTCGTTGAAAATTGAATTTCTAAAATTTTCACGATAGCTATACTTTTCCTTACTTTATATATATATATATATATATATATATATATATCAAAAATAAATAGGTGAATAAGTATATAGTAATATAAAAATATATAATATATAAAAAATAAGTATATAGCGACAAAAAAAAAAAAAAATGCAGATAAACAGACTATTCGAGTCCGGTACATCTACTGTAATTGCTTACGAACTCCCATCAGAATAGCATGAATAAAATACTCGAACCAATGTCTCAGGCAATCCTTCGGACGTTTACCCTTTCGGTTCAATATTAATTAACTTCAGGGCTTCGTTATTACTCCTGAACGCTACTATAGTAAGTATAGGAAGAAGTTTGGTATAATTGAAAATTGGACCACTTTATAGAAAATTAGACGTACTGTTTCAGGCGTAGTAAAAAAAAAATGTTGGAAGCGCCATCAACATGATCTGGAATAATAAATCGGGAAATTAATTATATATTTTCTTCCATTGATATTCTACTTAAGTGAATTCAATAACGATTTCAGTTGGAATTTTAATGCCTTCCACGCCTACACTATACGGTGTCAGGTAATAAATTATTCAATGGACCCTATCTAAGCACATCAATAAATTAGCAGGATTCTCATTGTTATATTGATGATGCTAATTACAGGGAAGCGATCCCATCATTAGTGCTATCTTTTTTAGCAAGCGATTGTTGAACTGGGAATAGAACATACCAGTAAATAATGAACGAGGGCTCGTCGTATATCGATTAGTTTTATTTCGGTTCCAGAATATGGAATCATTTGCTTTTGACTCTTTTTGTAATGTTTCATCAATCATTGATTTCCCTAATGGGTAATAGCAAACGGTTAAAACTAAAAAATCAAACCTTTTTAGCATTAATTTAGCGTGAGTATTTTATTGATTGAAGTCACTGTATTTCAGGATTAACCTTTTAAATATTTTAACCGATCAGAGTTAGCTAATGTCTATTGTCTCTCTTACCCACCTTATTGAAAATCAAAAACGTTTTAGAGTTGAGAATCTAATGAAGAATGAACATTATTCTTTAGAAATAAAATCTTAGTTGTGAACTCTGGGCCAAAGGTTTTGAAACTGTTAATGATTTCTTAATCCAAGGGTAAAAGAATAAGCAGTGTGGTCCGATTAGTTCTTCACGAAAAATAAAGATACAATAAATTTATAGATTTGGAGCCCACTAAATTTAAGTATAACATAACTAGTTTCCCTAAAGTACTCTATTTTTACCCCATACTTACCCATCGGTTTGCCCATAGGTAGAACGAAAAAAGTTAAAACTTATTTTGAAAATGACAACACGGAAATAGGGGTATCTGCATTAGCAAAAAGATAACATGCTTTTCAGTCCATTTTTGTTATACGCAAAGAGCGTTTAATTCGTAGTTCGGGAATTAACGAACACACGAAATAGTTTAAAATAGACTTTATTCTTAAGTAAATGTTACAGACATGAAGTGTAACTTATGACTCACTAAAAGAGAGAATGAATCTGGGTGGATCTAGGTTAGGATTTTAAAGGGACGAGGATGAAGATAGTGTGACAGTGTCTCCAAAATACTTTGTAAGCACGGGTGGTCTGGTTCTCAAAATAAAGTAGCGGGGTAGCTGAGTGGGTTAGCACGCGTTGCCTAGCAACACAGAGAACCAAATAATTTGAAACCAAAATAACTACGAGTTCGAGCTCGGGCTGAGAGGCATTTATTTACAGTTGTCTGTTAATTCAGGGAACTGTACCGAACTCAACTAGGAGCATCTTGGATAATCTTAGTATTATATTATTACAGTACTATATTAATTACAGACCATGAATATTAAGGACGTTGTGAGACTGGCTTTTAACATCCTCGACCACATGCATTGTATCCGATGGGCATGTGTTTATAAATAAAGTAAATATTCACCTGGTGATAAAAAAAATAAAAAAATTGTTCAATACTAGATAAATAAAATAAGAAACAGTCAGATAAACAAAGAAATAGTTTCTCATAACAAATAACAAACAGAAATTAGAATTTTTCCATGAATTAATAATGTGAGATAGATCAAGGAAAAAAAGAAAGATTTTATTTACTAGTCATGGATCTTGGAAGATTTTATTTTTAAAGTCCTGAATTTATATCTCATTGTAGGGGAAAAAATAACACTTATAAATTGGTTAAGAACTCATAGCTCGTATTACTACGGCCATGAAATAAATTTAGCCAGAGAGTTCGTTGAATGTCAATTGGATGACACGATTCTTCGCTCATTGGCATCAAAAGTTTGTTTATTAAGAAAGAAAAAACAGAATGCAATCATGATACAAATAAAATTTGCTTTAATTTAAATTCATAAAATTTAATTATATTCACTAAAATACATTGTCAATTAATCAAAAAATGAAAATATGCTGTTCCCTATATATTTTTGGAACAAATGATATTTTTCTTTATCTATTATTGATTAATTGGAGCTAGATTAAAATGGAAAAGATATATGTGCAGGTGCTGCTTGTATAAATCATATTATCAAACGCAGGTGTGGATGATGAAACGAAGGGATACGCTCCAAACTTGGATCCCAAATTTATAGAATTTTCTGATACCGGTTTATTAATTATCAAAAAGATTAATTTTTGGCTCTGTATTTAAAATATTATATAAATTAATAAAGTATATATTCATTTATAATTCACTAATTAATCATCATAATTGCAAAAAATACCTTCTTATCTTATATTGTTGTCAATATCTTAATACAATGATTCGATAAAAAATTATAACATTCAGTGAAATCTAGAAAGTTCACTTTCAACCAGACGCAAAAGGATATGTTGGTTACTGAGGGTTAATGTGTATAAGTAATTAATAGTAGATAAAAAAATTTAGAATCAAAATAATTTACCTACACATTTGGTTAAGTATTTCTTTAAAATTAAAAAATGTCTTCCTAGATTATTTTATTATCTACAGATGTGAAATTAATTTTATAAAAATCCTTATTTTCTAAAATAAGCTTAGCATAGATGGAATAGAACTGTTTTCAATCAAATTGAAACATTGAAAATGATTATGTGAATTTTAAAAATGTATTTAATAAGTATAAATTACACACATACGTTTATACATATACATAAAATAATAGATATGAGGAATAAAGTGATAAATCCTTCCTCTTATTCAGATTTGAGCGAAAAACCTGTTACATGTAACAACCCTTCCCTAACTAAATTTTCTCAAGCTATTGGGTTGATGCAAAATTAATGCAGGTTTTTAGTAGGTATTGTAAATACGCCATATCTTTACTTTAACCATATATATTTAATCAAAATAATTTCCATCTGAATCAATGCACTTTTTCCAACGTTCAACAAGCTTTCTTATTCCACCAGAAAAAAAATCCGAATCCCTGGACTCAATGAAATCACGAAAAGAATTTTCAATGTCGTCTTGGTTTTGAAAATTTTTCTCCCTCAAAAAGTTGTCCAGATGCCTGAAAAAGTGGAAGTCTGTAGGAGAGAGGTCAGGTGAATAAGGCGGATGTTGGAGAACTTCGTAGCCCAACTCGTGCAGTCGTCGAAGCGTTGGTTGTGCAACGTGTGGTCTGGCGTTATCGTGGAGCAGGATCGGCCCCTTCCGATTCATCAATGCTGGGCAAAGACGTTGCAATTTTTGAGTTCCGAGTTCCGCCGCCATTTCTCGTGTGGTTTTGGTTGGGTCTTCTTCCACTTTTGACCTCAGCTGGTCGTTGTCCAGAGCAAGATGACGGCCCCGACCTTCCTTGTCTTCGAGGTCGAAATCTCCTCTGCGAAACTTCTGGAACCAACGCTGCACCGTGCACTCATTAATAGCCCCCTGACCCCACACTTCATTAATATTACGAGCCGTTTGCGCAGCGCTGCGCCCTAATTTAAATTCGTAAAAATAAATTTGACGAAAATCGTACTTTGACATTTTCGATTCAAGACCTTTGAACACACTGAACAAAACGATTTTACTAAACAAATTCATGGTGAAAGAGAGGGTATTAGATAAGGTTTGTTTTGGTATAATAATGATCAATGTTAGGATTAGCTTTGTTTACACAATTGGAATTAAGATATTGCAATAGAGGAAACCTGCATTAATTTTGCATCAACCCAATATAATGATATATGATTATCTCTAGTTTTGAAACTTCATTTAAATTTTGTTAACAGATGTTACTAATAATACACTAAATAGCATTTACGAATTTACAGATAAAAGTTATCATTTCACATGATTATGGATGCAAAATCCTTAAAACCAACGATTTTAGTTTTAAATTAATTAATTAAAAAATTTTATGCTTATTTATATAGGATTGTTTAATTGTTTATCAGCAACATCAAACTGATATTTTTGAAAATACTTGAGAAGGCATTTTCTGATCCTTTTATATCATTTGCATTCTCAGAAACTAGGTAGTAACATGATTGAAAAATGATTTTAATAAATGTGATGATGGAGTGAATCCACTTAAAGCTACAAATTGAAAAGAATTTTTTTTGCGCTAGTTTGATGTTATTTTCTACTACATCTAAAGGAGAACCCCCCTATGCCAATGTTGGAATAGAGAGAAAGAAAAATGATACTAGAAAAGATTTCAGTAAGACTGGTCGTAAAAACATCTTGGCTAAATTCCTTTCTTGGAGGTTCAGTCATAAATATAACTCACAATAATGAAATGTAATATTTACTGTTGGTCTATTTCTGCCTATACTGTTTTAGCTTTTTTCCTTATTTATATCTCAAAGCGTAATCCAGCTGTTTATTTTTCTCATTTTACTATTCTCTATTTCTGATTAAGTAGTTGGCCGTTTGTGAAATATGAAGTATGAGATGATTTGGGTGGGTACTCATTAATCTTGGCCGTATTGAGGGCTAATAAGTATTTGGTCATACTATTTCTTAATCTGTTTGTTATTTTTTTATTTATTTAACTCGCTTTATACTACTAGAGCTAATCGGACGATGCTACAATGGGAGAATAAATTTTTCCTATTCAGATTTAATTATTAAAGAGAGTACCTCTGAGAGTCCTTTGAAACAGAGTACGTGATATTGTACATTTCAGAACCATCATTTTACGTCTTCTCTGAATGACGGCATAATCAAGGTTTTTTTACTCTCCATGGTTTAGAGCCACCTGCCGGGTTTGAACCCGCTACCTTGAGCAAAGAAGGCTGTTATGCTAGCCCCAATAAAGCTAAGCATTTTCTAATATGTTTATTTCATTCGAGGATCTACAATTTATGCTAATACTTCGGCATGCATTCAAAAATATATTTTTCTGTCCTGTCGTTGTTATTCTTCCCTCACTCTTTCAATGGTCAAATGATATGTACATTATAGTAACGCAGTATGGTATAAATGCATTTGGTTTATTATTTTCAATAACGAAACTTTGTAATTCACAAACAAATAAAAAAATTACCCTCCTCCCTCTCAAAATTTGAAGGCTTACGCTTCAAGATACGTAGAACCCAAATAAAGAATACAAAAAGATCCTTTTGTACTAATTAATAATTTTTTTTAAAGATATTTATTACAATTTGTTTCACAGTGAACAGCAGTAACAGTGATTTGAGACAACATTCATACAATATTTACAACAAACAATGATAAAGTCGAATTTACATAAAATAAAAAAATTACATATATATATATATATATATATATATATATATATATATATACACATATATATATATATATATATATATATATATATATATATATATATATATATACACATATATACAGAAGAAAAACACTAAAAAAAAACAACAACCTATTATAAAAATATTGTAAATACAATATCATAAACACAATCATAGCTATATACAATCTTTACAATCTGCTAAAGAAACTCCGGGCTAGGCCCCTCCCTCCATTTGTGGAGGGAAAAGCAGTATCTAAGAGATCACAGCGCCTCTCTCTCAGCTGCGTCACTGGTATGAGCCAGTGGAGGCTAAGTTAGGGCGCAATAGCCACAAGTGTGAACTTGTGAACACAGACCAGTGTAAAACTTCAGTATAAATGTTTTATAAAACGTCTCGTGGCCCCTGCCGTTTCAATCTTCGAAGAGGATGGTTGGGATGGTTAGAGCTAGAGGGTTAGGATGATGAGTAAAGTCCTGATGGAATTTAGAAAATTTGGAGTGTACCAGGCCTTGAATAAATGGAATATTAAAGTCGTGGTGTAAGGTGGAGTTGGTAACTTAAAAAGGAGCATTAACTATTGTTCGGAGGACTTTGGATTGGATGCGTTTGATGCTAGAATATAATTAATGCCAAAAATTATTTGAATAATAATCGAAAGAAAAGAAAAGAAAATAGTAAAGAAATCTAGCATAAATGCTTTTGGTATATTATTTTCAATAATGAATCTTTGTAATCGAACACAAAAAATACCCCTCTCACCCTAAAAGGGGCTTAATTTCAAGATACGTAGAATCTGTTTGTACTTTGTTCAAATAAAATACTAAAAACTTGTAAAAGTTGTTAGTGATATATCATAGAAAATTAAATTTCCCACAAAAGGGGTACTCACTACGTTTGCTATAGCACATTTTTTGTGCTATTTTGCTAAACCGGCTTAGTTTCTACAGTAGTATGCTCGGCGGCATACAAAAAATGTGCTATAGCAAACGTAGTGAGTACCCCTAAAGTTAAAAAAGTATCATTGTAATTGTTTCAGAACTAGCAGAGATATAGCGTTTTGAAATTAGCAGTGGTGATCATTTCTCTTTGGATTATTTATTGCTTTTCACATTAGTTAATTCCCTATTAGCAGCTATTGCAACACTGATACCCTAATATAGGTATTTGAAAGTAATAAACCATTGTGTAATAATTTTCAGCGATTTTAATGTTTAAAAAACAAACTGAACTTTGCCATTTTTTGTTTTTGCAATTGTTACATTTGTTACTTGTTTGTTGTCTAATAAAAGAGATAAGAACTACATTATATTATACATACATATATCATAGTTCTGTATTATAATTAGATTACTGACCTGCTAACACCATAGCAGTTCCGAAGAAGGAATCCGCGACGTATCCGTAGGGTACTCCCGCTTCCGAGATAGCCCTGGAGACGATCCTGCAGAGGCAGGTCGCCAAGCCTTCAATCACAGCTCCTATGAGAGCGGGTACCTGGAAGGAAGAGGTAGCATCAGTCAGGAGGGTCCTAGGTCCTCATGCAAATTTATGCTAATGGCTAAGAAGTGGAGGCAGTGATAGGGCTCCTCACTCTACCTAATGGCCCCATTGTATCAACAGCACAGGTGGAGCTCATCAGGGTGAAGGCTGCTGAAGAGCACAAGCTCTGTCAGTTGGCTCTTTATAACAGGAAATGCAGTGGCTGTGCAATAAGCGATCAATCACAAAGTTCTAAAGATACTTTAATTCCAGTGTATTTTAAATATTGAAACAAAGAATTGCGCGCCTGAGTGTACTATTAATAAACTGATGAGAAAAAAAAAAAAAAAAATACGAACTCGAAGATGCAGGAAATAATCAAGATTCGGAGGAATGAGTTTTTCTAAAACCAAGGCCTCACGTCCTCTATAACCATACAAAGTTCGCGAATATTCTTGCATACTTCAACTTAATTTACTTCACAGGTATAATATATATATATATATATATATATATATATATATATATATATATATATATATATATTTTACTTTCACTTACATATATATGAAATATATAGTAAGGGAAAGTATTACGATCGTAAAAACTTTCCAATTTGAGTTTTCAACGGAAATACGCGTTTTAGGGTCCCCTGAGTCCAAATGACCAAGACCTGCAAAAGCTGTGTGTGTCTGTCCTTGTATGGTAAGTCCAGTGGAAAACGAATAGTACTATGGAACTAAAAATTCATATTTAATTTTCATATTATTACTATACACCAGAGATGTTACAGCAACTTTTTCATCAAAATCAGCAGACCGGTAGATATACATTATACCATGCACTTTGTAAGATAGATATTGCACCTTTTTATGATATTAATTATACTCGCTATATCGATGTAAACTTTAATGGGCTTTAATATCATATAGATTTTATTCTTATTGAAATAGTCTGAAAGGGCTTAAATGCCGATATTTTAAATTGTTTTCCTCTAAAGTACCTTTAATCTTGTATATTATATAAAAATAACCATATCATCTTATCATAGATAAACAGGTAAATATTTAAGTTGAAATAATTTTATATCTTACTAAAAGAGAAAACTGCAAGCATATTTTTTAAAGCAATTTTTGTTTTTGAACATGGTATATTATACATGTAGGTATAATATACCATTGGAAAGCTAAATATTTTAGACAAAAATATTATCTTATACACTTGTTAAATTTAATCGTGAAAGATGAAAAGCTGATAAAACTAACTGATTATTTTAGATACTAATATAATTTATTTTTAATAAAACACATATTTGCATAGAAATTCATTTTAATTAATATTTTATTAATATTACTCATTTTCATATCTGACGGTCAGTGAAGGTAAGTGAAAGTCGTGTGTTGCCCGCACCAGATATTTTTTAATTCTGATAGATTTAAAAAAGTATTAATACGTACATAATAAATAAACAAAAAAATCATCTGAATATAATCCCAATGTGGAGAAAAAATAGTGTGATTAACATTGTCGGTGTTATGGACATAAAATATCGGAGGACCAAAACTTTAAGAGGGTGTATATATATATAGAAGAAGATATATATATATATATATATATATATATATATATATATATATATATATATATATATATATATCTTCTTCTTCTTCATCTTTCCTCTCTACCGCACAGCAGTGTGAGGGGGTCGCTTGTAGAGGCTGATCCAGGCATTCCTATTCTGCGCCATTTCCCCTGCTGATCTCCAATCTATATCTCTTTTTCGGCAGGCCTTCCTGATCCCATCCTCCCAAGTCTTCCTAGGTCTTCCTCTTGGTCTTCTTCCCTCTACTTTCAGCTCATATGTTGCTTTTGCGCGATCCTCCGACATTCTTGAGACATGGCCGTACCATCTTCAACAATATCCTCGGCCGGTCTGACATCAAGGTTGGATCTTATTATGGTGTTTCTCATCCTATCTCTCCTCGTCATACCCTCAACTTTCCTCAAGTAGCGCTTCTCCATAGCCTGGAGTTGGCTTTTATGTTTAGTGGTGAGGGCCCAGGATTCGCTGGCATATGTCAATATAGGTAAGAAGGTTGTTTTGTAAACTACCATTTTTGTATGTTTGGAGACCTCTCTTTTGCCTATAAAGCCCTTCTTAAGAGATAGGAAACACCTTCCGGCAGACTTTATTCTTTCCTTTATGTCTTCGTCCACCCAGTCCTGCTCCTTTAGATGTGCGCCGAGATACTTGAAGCTCTTTACGTGCTCTTTACTTTATATATATATATATATATATATATATATATATATATACTTTACTTACTTTATGTACTTTATATATATATATATATATAAAGGAGATGGCTGTGAAGAAAAAAACAAAACACTAAAAATTGGAAAAAAAATGAATCCATTAAAAAGTAAGAAATTTGGTCTTTAAAAAGCAGTTATTCCCACACTGGAAACAAATGGAAATCTAGAGCGTTGACAGTTTTAGTTTATAAATGGATCTGGTATCTATGAAGTATTTATAAACATTACATATTATAATATAATATAATATATATGTATCATTTGCATATTATATTACTAGCTGTGTCACGCAGCTTTGCTCGCGAATATTGCATTCCGTATTAATTTATGTGCGTTTATGGTGAGATTGGCTATAATAAATACCAACTATCAACTACTCTTTGTTATCATTTAAAGCCCGATCTTGACTTCTTCCTGTCAAATTTACAATAGCAAACCAGTAGAAGTGGTTATACCCATAATCACTTATTATGTAAAAATAATCGTCACAAACCATTTAAAAAAAAAAAAAAAATAACAATTGAATGTATTTTCATAGGAACCAACACTCGAAACAGATATGAAACGCAATATGCTTAAAAGAGTCGGTCACCTGTATGTAGTGACCAGCCAGGTGCCATTAAGATTTTTTAATGAGAGTAAAAAACAACCTTAGTTATGCCTTCCTTCGAAGGGAACGTAAAATGGTGGTCCCAAGCCTTTGCGACTCCATGAACTCGTTAAAGATCACTATCCTAACTAAACTTGGAGAGGAAAAAATTAGTCATCATACGATTAACCATAGTAGTACAAAAGTGACGTTAAACGAACAGATAACAACAGTAATATGCTTAAATATATTTGTTATACAATTTTTGTACCTTTGCTGATACATATCAGATTAAGACAATTTTACGTTTAGGTTGTTCAACCACTTTTTGGGCGAAGATTTTCAAATCCTGCCTTATTGCACATCTAGGCGGTGAGACGAACCTCCAGGAAAAATTTTATCCTCACAACCATAGTAATTTTTTAGATACCAGAAAATTTAGTGGTACTTTCTTTTATAAATATAGACATACAGCTAATAAAAGTCCTATATATGCTTAAAATAATAGTTCTGATTATTATACTCGAATAAATCAAAAGAAATAGTAATTTTTTTTATTTATTTAAATTTATAAATGTATATGCTTCAAGGTAATAACAATTAAAGTTGAAAATGACTCTTTAAATAAATCATGACTTAACAATATAGATAATAATATAGATTGATATAAATATTTCCGCGTTGTGTAACCTTCTATACTCCCCAGTAGCCACATCTCTCTTCGGACCAAATATTTTAGTACCTTATTTTCTAAAACCTTTAGCCGTTGTCCGTCCTTCAAAGTAAACGGCCACGTTTCACCGTCGGAAAAATAACAGTTTTATAAATTCTAACCGTTAAGTTTTTAGGCAGAAGCTAAGTAATTTCGCAACTGAATTATAACACGCATTTCCCGCGTTTAACCAGGACTTTATTTCCTCCTGGATTTTTTTTTCGTTATTATTGAACCTAAATACTTAAATTTCTCTACGTGTTCAAAACTGTACCCAGATATATCAATATCACTATGATCGCCACCGTCTCTGCTACAAATCATATATTTTGTCTTTTCGGTATTTATTTCGAGTCCTATTTCTTTACCGGTTTTTATTAACGGACTTGTATATAGTTTTTTAGTTTCCGTGTCGTCCATTAGCAGTACCAAATCATCGGCGTATCCCAGAACCGGAATTTTATCACCCAAATTTAAACCTTGTCACTTTAGTACATGTCACTTTTTCTTTGATATATTCTAAAGCGACTTCGTCTGCATCAATTTCTGTTATTATGATTGCTATTAAGAAGTTTTTAAAAGAATATATTTTAAAGTACTTCCGCGTAAATGACATTTTTAGTTTTATTTTCTTGTGGCAGAAGAACATACTGATTTTCTCCGCAACCCGATCTCGACGTAAATCTATTCCTACGTGTTTAAATGGAAAAATATAAATTAACGGGAAATTGAACTATTTAAAAATAAAAGGTAAATCATTTGGAATCATTGGGAAGCGAGGTTTTTTTTTTCTCCCAAATGTTCCCCGTTTTTTCCCAGATTTTCGACTGATTTTTCGGTCCTATTGGTAGCAGCGTGATGTTTTATAGCCTATAACCTTCCTCGATAAATGGCCTATCCAACACAAAAAGAATTTTTCAATTAGAACCAGTAGTTTCTGAGATTAGCGCGTTCAAATAAACAAACAAACAAACAAACAAACAAACTCTTCAGCTTCATAATATTTGTATAGATAATATGCAAATGATACATATATCTGTCACAATTGGTCATATTAATTATGCTCATAGTTTTTTCTCTAGGAGAACATCCATCTTCTTAAACGTGCTCGCACGGATTAAACATCCATATGTTTATTAATATGATTTTTTCTCTATGACAGTTGATATAAGCAAATTAAAAGATTATATTAAAAAAAAAATGATCTGTAAGCATATTCTTTGAAACAAATTCTAGGCGAATAAACAATATCACCAGACCTCCTCAGAGAGTATCGAATTAATAAAGTTAGAACACTCAAAGTAATAAGTATGACTTGAACATACACATGTTATATGTATCAATGTATACCACAATAGCGTTTAATCAAAATCTACTGTTATTTATAAGAATGTTAAAATAATACAGAGACGATATAATGATAGCTAATGTTCTTGATGCACTATTTTATAGCCGCTTGAGGCGAACGATCCAATAAAGGATAGATAGCTAAAGCCTATTAAGTGCTAAGCCCCAACTGCAACTTAAGTATCTTCCATGAAAGAGCACTTAGCAGCGACCATCTAAGTAACTTAACTCCTAGCCAATAGGGTCCGTCTTAGCGTGGAGCATTCTGGAAAAACACTTGAACATTAAGGTTTATTAATTATTAATTAGTATTCACAATGTTAATTTTTTATTTATGTTCGATTTTTTTTTATTATTATTTTAATTTTTGTTAACATGGCTGATGCACACTAAACATTTCACATGGTTTCTTTATCATTCATATGACTGCTTTGTTCTTTCGAAGTCCAGTTTCATCTGATGGGATTTTTCTTTCTCAAGTCTCAATTCGAAAACTTTCCTTATGTATCCTCTATCCAGGCAATCATTCTCCATATATTGAATTTTCTGAGCTTTCATTTACTAAGACAATCACCACTCAGTTTATAGTTAGTCTACTTATTAAGCGTTGACTGACTCATTCGGTCCATGTATCCGCTCAATTTTAATGTTAGCTTTCTGGTTGTTACATTTGGTATAGATGGTCATTTCAAGTGTATATATCCCTCTTTGATTTCGGATGCACACTTGTGGATTTGGACCATAAATCCTTAGATTCCCTATGGTAGAAGCACATAAATAAATAAGTTCCACTATTCTAAAACCTGTCTAGTTAGTATTTTCTTTCTACAATGGCTAATCGAACGTTGCTACGACGGAGCTTCTAAATTTTACCAATCCAGATTTAATTAGGATAGGGATTAATCTAGTTGGTTATTCTATATAAAATAAAAAATCTGGTGCGAGCAACATACCACTCACTTAGTTCTGTTTTTAATCAATTAAAGAATTTTTAAACAAATTTAGAAACGAAAATAAATTGTTTAAGAATTATTTACAATGGATTTTAATAAAATCATGTGTTTTATTAAATAATCTATTATGTTATAATAATATACGGCAATCAGTTTGATTTATCGGCTTTTCATCACTATCCGTTAACCTTTACAATATTACGTATGAGATAATATTTTTCTAAAATCTTTAGCATATTCCAGGATTACATTACTGTTCTTTGGTTAAAAAAAAAAATTGCATTAAAAAAATATTTTTGTAGTCATCTCCTTTAGTTGGACATCGAATTCTTTATATATTTACCTGTTTTTTAGCAATGCTAATTAGATGTCATAGCCAATTTTATAGAAAATACAAAATTAAAGGTACTTTAGAGGAAGAAATTTTGAAATATCGGCGTTTAAGCCCTGTCAGACTATTTCAATCAGATCGAAATCTACATGGCATTAAAGCCCGTGCAATTTTACATCTAAACAGTTAGTTTAATCAAAATAGTTAGAGCCGGTTTTGAGTAAATCATAAAAATGTGCAAAATGCATGGTATATAGTTCCAGTTCCTTTTTGCGGGGCTTGGTTATTTTGGCAACAGGGCTTGAAAACCGGAGTCGAAATTTTTAACAATCACAATACTTTCCCTTACTATTTTATATATAGGTAAGTGAAAGTAAAAATAGGATTATTATAGTTTCTGCCAATTTCCAAGGTATGCAACTCATTATATATATAGTTAAAAAACAAAACAACAAAAGACCGAATTTTCCAACATTTTTGGATTACCACGGCGAACTTTTTTGTTTTTTTACGTTTACTATAAAGTTAACAATATGAAAAATAAATTAGACTTCTCTGACCTTTTTGCAAGATAACATGTCTAATTTGACTCGGCTATTATGCCGACCCCTACGGGCGACAGTAGCAGATCTCTTTTATTGACGGGCTGTTACCGAAGGGGTTTCCCATGAGGATGTTATTGACTGGCTATCCTGTCAAAGACAGGCTCGCCCGAATTCATTCAATAGCCAAGATCGATGAAATCACCGATGTAATCATCCCCAGCTACTGCCCCATTGTTTCAGATACTCTCCACCACCGTCCTCTCCTACAATCGGTGTCTCTCAGGGTTAATCTATGAGCCCTCTTTT
The DNA here is from genome assembly GCA_023052935.1 of Piezodorus guildinii. Taxonomy (NCBI): domain Eukaryota; kingdom Metazoa; phylum Arthropoda; class Insecta; order Hemiptera; family Pentatomidae; genus Piezodorus; species Piezodorus guildinii. The sequence goes on from CM041294.1 coordinate 106,770,854, forward strand.
ATATATTATACATGATCTACAGCTTCATTTATGTCACTCATATCGATGAGGTGCTATTAAAGTTGTCAATTCAGTGATGGTAGTTAGCTCCTCATATATCACACGCATATGGTGTTCAGTTTTAAAGTAAACTTCATAGTATGGTTCTTATTTAGGGAAATGAGATCCGCATTTTAAAATCACAAGAGCTATTTCCAATCATTGGGTTGTCCGACAAGTTCGTAGAGATTTTTAAAATAAAATTCACTTTTTATTTTTTCTACTAAAAATGAATCGCAATGTTTATTTATATACCTTTAATCCTCATGGAATTTACTATTTTTACACACTGAATTCGTCTTTATTAAGACTCAGTAGTGTAGTTTATTGCAAGCCATTATGAGTGACGATTCAGTCCATTTTCGGCATATTATGCGGTTCTTTTTTCTGCAGCCCAAATTGCAAGAAAGATTCGTGCCGTGTATGGCAGCGATTCAATTGCTGATAGCACGGCTCAGAAGTCGTTTCCGCGGTTTAGACCAGAAGATTTCAATTTGGAAGACCAACCCCGGGCTGGGCGGAGTTCAACTCATGACGGACATTTTATTGTTCTTCAAGAGTAAGGACAGTGATTTTTGAAAAAAAAAAAAGGATAATGAACCTTCCAGGCCGTTAAGAAAGGGTAATCGCTAACGATGGTAACTATTTTGTAGATTAAATAAAAAAATTTTAAGCTGTTTATCAATTTTAATTTCGTCCAAATTTCTCTACGAACTTTCCGGACAACCCAATACTTTACAGAAATACACAATATTAAAAAAAATAAAAGAAACTTTCTTAAATAATTGATCGATAGTTCATGATGATCTTTTAAGGCATTATCGGAGTATAATTTATAAGTACCTCTGTGATTTGTACTAATAATTTTCTCAATCACCTTATTCTATATTAAAAAAATCCTAAATATTATTGCAACTATAACGTCCAATCTAAATATATTCCTTACTAACCTGCAAATCTGCAGTGCAAGCTTCATAGGCACGTCCCCTGTGATTAATTGTTACTTCTAGGCTCCACAAGTACTGAGCGTACCTAGTAAGAAAAACTTTAATTAACGTACCATTTTTTTTCTAACCTCCTTATTATACAATGTAAAAGATACAATATAGAAAAAATGACCTTCTATTACCCAAAATTATTATTAAAATATAACATGATATTGCAACTTTTGGTTTAAAACCACTACATGTATTTTTAAGCGGTTTTCACTCTGATTTAGGACATTCTTTCCTAAAGGTTTATAAGTAAAATACGTAGCTAAATAAGTTTATCTTTGGAAGGGAATATTAAATTTTCTGTGATCCTGAACATTATTCCTAAATTATGAGTTGTATAAAAACGAATACCGTTGGAATGCGCGAGATTTTAGAAAAGTTAATATGCAATTAAATTTAGATTAATAGAAAGTTGTTATGTTGTTATAAGCTCATAATCTTATAAACATATGTTATTTTTAATATCGTGATGAGGGAGATTAAGGTAATTTAGTGTTGCGACCGAACCAGTAAATATTAAATATATCGTAATGGTTATATTTATCCGTATAGTACTCAAGATTTAAAAAAAAAATGTTACGTGTACACGTCAAAATCGTGTATGAATTGATAAAAAGTTGTTATAAACCCGTAAACTGACATTGCTATTAATTATTTTAACTTGCAGATCATTTCATGAAAACAGCTGTTTAATGGTAAAATAAATGGTACTCCCATGAAAAATAAATTTAACTTTAAAAATACATACATCCTTCAGAATACAAGTTCATTTGAAATATAAAATAGGAATAAATCGGATAAGATTGGAACCGTAAAAGATATCAAACAAATAAACTCAAATAATTTTTATTTTTTGACTAATTTATGTTTCTAATTCCTGCCGATATAAAATGTAAGAAAAAATTGACATCACAAAATAAACATAGTTTTCTTCCTTAGTGCAATTTTTGTTACAATAAACTGATAATACCAAAGTGGTAAACTCCTAAGTCAAGACCCGCCCTTGCTTCGCTGGTAATTATTGTTTATTTATATTATTCAAGAATATTCATTAATGATATTACATATTGTTTTTATGATATTATTTTTTATTTATTGATATGATATATTGTCTCTCAAAATTATATATCGATAAAATGTTTTATTCGTTAAGACAGGCTAGATGTACATGGCATTATCTCAAACGGTTACATGACAACATATGTTTTATTTACCGGTTTTATATAACATGCGATATTATTTATTTAACATGTGGTTCCCACCTAACCGAGATTTATTTATTTATATATAATTGTTCTGAAACAATTGTGATATTTGCAATCTGAAAAAAAAAACCCAGCAAATATGTTCTCTCCCGAAAAGTGAATCTCAAACCCACCGGCTTAAAAAGCCGTCGGGGTGGGCTCAGCGGGTTGCTGGTGGGTTTCAGCGTTAGGGCCGACGGGTTCATGTTGTATGTCGGTCTGTCGTGGAAATTTTTATAATATTGTGTAGCCTTTATTTATTATTATTATTTTTTAACGTAAGTTGATTTTTCTATTGTTTATACTGTAAATATTGTATGAATATGATCTTATAGCATTATTATTATTGTTTGTTTGCTTATTGATTTAACGTCACTTTATGCTACTAAGGCTAATCGGACGATGCTACAGTGGGAGTCCTAAATTTTGCTTATCCAGGTTTTATTAGAATAGGGTCTTTAACGAGTACCTGACATCGCACAGACTCGAGACCACCTTTTAACGCCCCCTCCGACGGCATAACTAAGGATTTTTTACTCCCATTAAAAAATCCTAGGACCACCTGCGGGTCTGAACCCCGCCATAATCCGATTAGACATAGTAGCATGGCATGACGTTAAATAAATAAACTATTATTATTGCCAATTAGGATAAATTATGATGTATCTGAATGAAAAAATTATCCGTTTATCACTATCCAAAACTGTGAGCAAGTCCTTTAGCCGGCAAGATCCTTGTCGAGTAATTTCCCATAGAATAGTGCACTTACAATTTTTCGTAAAACTTTGGATTGGTAGGACTTGTAGCTCTATCCCGTATGTTCAGATATGATGAGTACTTCTAAGATATTTATTTTAGAGTTCAAAAAAAATATTGTTTGTAAAGTAGCCTAGATAATACAGTAGTTCATATAGACTTCAGCTGTTTTCTCTAAAATCTAATGTCCTCATTGTCAGTCCTTTATACACATAGAATCCCACATATCTTACTTATTCTGAAGGTTAATTAATTTATTAAAAGGTTATGTATTCATAAATATGTATATGTATTACATTTATAAGATTAATGATAATTAATAAGATAGCTGTTGACACAAAATATCTTTTCACTTATGACTTTTTCATAATTGACAATCAATTAGCTTATCTTCTAACTTATGTGTTCTGGAGGATATACAGTTTTCAAGTAATCAACGAACTAAAGAAAGGAGGAATCAGTTACAAACTCAATTAGTGTTGATCTCTTTTAATCTTACAATTCTCTTCATTCTGTAGTTTAGTCTATAGATTCGTTATTTGAACGAGTGTTTGTTTCAAATAAATGTCTAAATATAAAATAACTAACAAAAATGTTGTAATATTTAAAGGATTTCTCAAGTCAAATCAGTGGATGATAGGAGATGTTGAGGAGAGTTAATAACTTAGATTGAAGGTTACATAATTGTTTTGCCCTTGTCCACCCCGAGCCGATCATTAGTATAATGTTGATTGATGTTACATAAAAACTAAATATATTCTTCCACCATCAAAATACATAAATCAAATTGAATTAATTTTATAAAAATAGAATGAAAACAAATGACTATATCGTGTCATTATCGAACTGCAATGAACTAATACTGTGAATTCAAGTTATATAAATATTATTATATACTGCAAATAGTGTAAATGAGGAAATTCAAGCTAAAACAATTATTAAGTTAGTTCTGGGTGCAGTCAAAAGAACACACAATCATGTATAAACTTATTTACTGCTGCCGATGTTTCGGCCTAAATTAAAGGCCTTCTTCAAGGCGTTTGAAGGAGAGCGTCTCAACAATGAAGCAATAATGCATAGTGCATATACACACAGTCAACCATTTTCATTTCACGATAAAACAATTATATTTACAATAAAAAAAAACAAAAACAATTCAAAATCTGAAGCACAAACTTTCATTTTTTCTCATCTACGTTGCGTTCCTGAAGAAACATTTAATGTCGATGAAGCATTAAACTACAGACATGATTATATACAATTTTTTTTTCACTTGAAATCTTTGTTTAAACTTGTCCAAACGGCATGGACAATTAGCAAAAGTGAATAATCAGCAGGTAATGTGACAGACATATATCGTACAATAATTACTTAATTTTATGATGCTGCCTTCCTTTTTTATAATTTTGCATACTAGATAGAATAATTTATTAAAACTGTCAGCCTTTCAATGGTTTATAATACATCTATGTTATTACCTTTATTGCTTAAATTAACTTTTAACCTTAATCGATATTACTCTTTTTCTCATATTTTATGTGGTTGTAAAATTCATTCATGATTATATTTAGCTATTTTCAATACTAATAACAACGTCAGAGGTTTAATTATTAAAAATAAACAAAATTAAAAGTAGGTAGGATAATCGGGGTTTGGTCGTTTTTTTTAAATATTTTAATTTTGCTGACGTTTCGGCTCAAACTTGTGATCCATCATCAGGGCTACAAACATCAGAGATACTTAACAATATGATAATGAAAAATTATGAATATTGTGACAATGATAAAATATATAATAAAATAAACAATATACAAATATCCTTAAATATTATAGATACAAATAATAATAATATGATAAACAATATACAATGATAAGTATGAAATCAAAAGTTTAGACTTAAATATGAAGGAAAATAAAATATATACGTAAACGTACCATTACTATTTCATGTCAAATATTAATTTGTTATCATCATATTGATATGTATGGTAATTCTGATATTTTTAGCCCTGATGATGGCTCACAAGTTTGAGCCGAAACGTCGTTAAAATTAAAATATTAAAAAAAACTATTGAAGATTATTTCTACCGACGATAATTTCAACAGTCGACTATACATCCTCAATAAAATTAAAATTAGAGAAAGAAATTATGAGAATATTATGAAGTCCAGCTAGACTAGTTAACTACTGAGAGGAAGACAGAGTTCGTATCAAATATCATTTGATTATCCATTGAAATAACGAGTTTGATCAAACTTTTTACAGCAGTTTAAGAGAAACTTTGTATAAAAAACGATAATATGGCGCTTTTGGTTAGTCGAATATGGTGAAATCCTTGGTATAGACTACTACAAACACACAAAGGCTATTTTTTGAGTCTTGTTTAGTTTGATTTAAACGATCGTTGCACGTGTTTCATCGTTGAAACTCGGGTTGGAAAATTGTTATGCTTATACTTGAAGTGTATTTCAAAAACAGGTAAGGTTCGTGCTTTAAAAAAAAAACCTAAACAGACTTGGAGCTATTTTTAGTACTAGACCAGCTTACTATTACTGTAATAATTGACGCGTCCATCCAAGATACAGAGGAAGGAGTACGATGACGAATATAAATCTTCAAGAGTTTGGTTGCTTGCCGTTACTCTGTCACTTTCACCGAGAAGGTTACTTCCGCGACACGATTTAGTCATCATTAGTGTCACCCAACTCTGTTTTCCTTCTCCTCTTAAGAATGCTTTCCTTGAGCAACACTAAGCTTAAAATTCAATGATCTGTCATTTAGGCGGTTTAGCACTACTAACCGGCCGGTTTATTCTTGCGGTATTTTACAGTACGGGTTCTAGAATAATAGTCCCCCTTTCCGGTGAAAACTAGAATTTTCACAATCGCAATAATTTCCCTATATATATATATATTTCATAAATAGGTAAGTAAAATTAAAAGGAATTTATGTAGAAACATTGGACTTGTATGAATTTTTCCTAAATTTTCCCCAGTCTTTTGGCAAAGTAGCAACCGGATATAATACGTTTTGATAAGATCTGTACAAGAAAAAATAAAACAAGACCATCAAATAATCCCCGAAACAAGCCCTTTCCAAAAATTTACAATGCAATAAACAGCCTGCTCAACAATTTAACTCCAAACATATTTCAAACTAAAATAGTTGTGGCTAGAATGTAATGTTGGTTTTATGAACATTTTTTTTTAGAAATATAATTTAACAAATATAACGCAGTTTTGATCGCTCAATTTTTACTTGCTGTTTATTATGAAAATATATTTTCCTCAGTATTGACGTTCTTAATGACTTATGCATTAAAGAATAGTTCCATTGTTGCGTACTAACCTTTTCTTTTTTTTTCTTTTTTTTTAATAACTTGATAATGACTTCAAAATATTTATTAAGATATTCAGTCTATTTCAGTACACATTCTATTGAAAAAGGGTATATTCATATTTTAAACAAATAAATAATCTCCTGCTTTAGCTTAAGTTTATTTTCGGATCATATTTTATAAGGTCAAAAGGCCATAGGATTCATAAGCCCATCAAAATTCTTTAAAATTACGTCTTGAATGAAAATTATGATGTTAAGATATTTCAGTAAGATTATCATTAAAAAACAAAACACATCAACTACCCAAATTTTGTGAAAATATCTGTATAAGAGAATGTAATAAAAACAATAAGATAAAGATGTAAATAATATTTGGCCAGTTCAACTAAGCATACACTAAATTGAATATTTTAAAATAGAAAATTAATGTATAAAAGATTACTAAAATCGATCCGCAGACTTGTGAACTTATAATTATCCAAAATATCAAATATCATATTTTTTCTGTGTATTACAACAGATAAAGAACAATACCTCAGGTTTTCTCTGTTATCTGGAAATCAGATACGTTGACATTATATAATGCTGGTTTGCAAAACCTCCTATTCAATGTACTTTTTTTTAAATGTATCTCTTTGAGATAATATTATCTCAGTGGGGACGCTCTGTGCTTCGTATCTCTCGGTCCCAGGTTCAAATTCTTTCGTATTTCATATATAAAATTTTTTCTGTTTTTCACTTTTTTTTAAAACTTAATCAATAATAGCAAATACGACAGGGTATCTGACAGACAATCAAACCATTCATCGAAAAGTAAAAATATCGAGATTCAACGCATGGTATCGCTGCATGACTCGATGTTATAGTCACGAAACTTGAAGTAAAGCACGGCAAAGCATTTTTTATCTGTTTGTTGTTTATCCATTTACCATCACTTTCATCCAACTCAGACCAATTCTGTACATTACCAAGACTCACTTGGAGGATGACTTGGGGCCCATATATCAAGATCAAAAGAAAGACTCTTAAACAGCGACTGTAGGTACTATACTCTTGTTTCTAAATCATCAAAACTTTAAATTTTACCGAAACTGAATACACACACATACCTACTTAAACCCATACGAGTTACACTTCATAGATTTATGGTTCAGCAAAAAAGACTAAAATTAAAAAACTGCAATCATTTAAATAAAAAAAATTAAGACTCAGAACTTACAACAATCAACTGTTGACGAAAGCATACGAACTCTCCTTTCTCGTTTTCATAGTAAACTGCTCGGACATGACAATAGGCTTATAAACGACTATATACGACTCAATACCTGAAATGCCTGTTAGAAGAAGTCTGATAAGAGACCTCTGCTAAATTCAAGGCTGTTGCTGGGCACATTCCTTCCCCATGAAAATCATCTCGGCTCCTTTGGTTTAATATAGCACATTTGCTTATTGTCAAATAGCATCTGACAGGTGCGGATGGAAACATATGAAGAAAGAAAGAAAAAACAAAATACGTCAGTTTATTTATAAAGTAGCAATGTAGCTGATCGGTCTATGCTACAGCGGGAGTTCACCTTACCCAGTTTAATCAGGATAAAGATCTATAATGAGTACTTGACATCGCAGAGGACCTCCATCTTACGCCCCCTCCGAAGGACGGCACAACCAAAGATATTTTACTCTCTTTAAAACATCTGACTGGTTCGAACCCACGACCTTGTACAAAGAAGCCTGTTGTGCTAGCTTCTACACCAAAAGGTGAACCTAAATATTTTTATTTTATTTATATTTCTTTTTTTAATTTTAATTTTTCAATTTTATTCTATACTATCTGTTTAGTTATGATTATAATTTTTTTTCTTTTCTTTTATGATTTTTTAGGAAGCTTAATATAATATTTCATATTTAAATAAGCAATCAATAACTTCCTTTGTTTTTAATGTATTTTTTTCAATATCTATCACATTGTTTTTCAACGTTTCGGAGTTTAGTCCCCATTCTCAAGACTGTTATTATCACTTTATACATACACACTTTTTTTTTCTTTCATTGCCATAGCTTACTGCTATTTGTCCCAATGATTGTCTATTGGCTCACCTGACCCACACAGAGCAGTAAGCAGTGGGGAAAAAACCCGAAACGTTGTAAAACAATGTGATAGATATTGAAGAAAAATAAATTAAAAAAAAAAGGGGGTTATGGATTGGCTATTTAAACATGAAAGACTATAATTTTATTTTTCATATTCTACAGTAATTATTTCAGTTACATATATTTATGTTATTTTTATATTCTATATTATTTTTTATATTCTGTATTTATGTTATTTTTAGTATGCTTAGTCCTAAATATCGAACCCTAGACTAACATATCTTTGTTTAAGTCATATTAATTGTTTTTTTCAAGAAATCAAGGAAAACTAAAATAAAAATATTCAAAGATCGGCTAACAGTTTAAGAAAGCAGTAACGTGAAAAGGAAAACTTGGCTCACCTTCTTTCCTTCTCCTCCCTCCCAAGTACCTATATAAAAAAATCTATTAGCTGATGGAGGAGCTCCCTCACTCAATTTATTTTATCGCCGCTAGGTACCGTTTAACTTCCTCAATCTCCCATTTTATTAATCCCATAACTCCTGCCTCTCCAAGCTCTTCTTAAATCGATTCTCGTTACGTCGAAACTGTGAAACGTTACAATCCAACCATGAACATCAAGGTATCTCCCTGTCTAAACAAACTAAACGTTTCTAATCTGATTCATGATTACGTTAGCGGAAGGGTTAGGTATGATTCTCCCTATTTAAAGACAAATTCCATTATTTGTTATATTTAAATTTTTCCTATAAAAAATGCCTTTAAAAATACAATAGTCCAACAAACATGTAATTTATTCGTCAATTCCATAACGCTGCCCATTTATCTATAACTAGTTTCACCCAAAGGTTCAAAAATTGTAATTATATAAATTATTTTTATTTTATTTTAAAAACATGCAGATATATAATTAGTAAATTACATAATTTTCTATTATTTATCGCGCCTATACCTGTCGTAGTTTTGGTATATTGGACAATATTAATATAAAGCATGTTGATGACTAATATGTTTTAATCATAAAACAACCAAATAAATAAACATCATACATTTAAAGGATTAATTAAGAAATCGTCCTAAGACCCGTCCTTTACACAGCTTATACAGCATATATCTCAACTCTCATCCTAACACTTTCTTTTCTACCTATGCTGATGATACTTGCATGTTATCAGTCAATAATAATCGGTTTGTTATCTTCCACACTCTTCAACCACACAAAATACGTAGAAGTATAGTGAATAAAAATATATTTCAACAATTCCAATCAAATAACCTTTACCCTTGAATTCCTAGTAAAGGACTAAAACGACAAGAAACTGCTCGACATCTCAACACTTACCAGACGTGCGATCAAACCGTCTTAACTACAAACGGATTATGTATATGACTATCATAAGAACAATCTGGACTTACGGAATTGAGCTTTGGGACTTAACTAAACCTTCGAAATCTTCCCATATTCAATTCTTACAAGACAAAAACTTCCGTAAAATCTTCAATGCTCCAATATTTGTCACAAAAAAACAAACACTTCCATAATGACTATAATGTTCATTATGTTGCTTAATAATTATTAAAACTCCTATCTAATTTCAAAACTCCTTAAAAAATCTAGTGTTATGTTTGATAAAAACTTAACGTGGAGTAACCATATTTCCCAAATTACCAGAATATTCCTTTCTATCCTCAAAACAGCTCTTACGTTTCCGTGACTTTTCCTAGAGGTATCCGTCATCTCTTAGTTTCTTCGACTTTTTCAATTTACTCTTTTATTATTTAATGATGCTCCCCCACTATGGATGCCTAGTATACGGAGAAATCAGTGACGAAAGCGAGACGAGGCTAAAAATATTATTGAATAGGTTTATATGATTTATGTATGGCCTCTCCAGACAGCCACATGTCTCTCACAAGTATTCTGTTCTAAGGTGGCTCAGAATCCCAAAGAAAATACTTACTTGGCACCTTCCTATTTCGATCTTTGCGAGTCAGAAAACTTTTCTATTTCTTTGACCTCTCAACGCGCTCTTCCGTGCACACCCTAAATACAATATCTCAACCTAGCGATCCTACGGCATCCTTTGAAAAGTACTTTATCAACTGTGCTACCACACTTAGAAACTCTTTACCCATCTCCCTCAGTATAGTGTCATCCCTAACCACTTTCAAGCACCATTTATTTATCCACCTCCTCAAAAATCAATCTTCCGCACATATGTGATAAATCCTGATTTTGATAATAATTAACTAAACGTTATCATTCGATGTTGTTATCTGTTTTTATTTATTTCTCTTTTTTTTTAGCGTGAAAAGGCCTTAAATACCACGCGAATATCATGCCCAGGTATTCGTCCTCAACATCCTTTTTTTTCCATACTTCCCTCATGAGCTCTGCGTGTTAGCGCTTCCTTTCCTCCGACCACGGATAACCCCACGGGTTTGATCACGGTGTAATAGTGTGGCACATTGGCTTTGATGAATAGGTTCTTTTTGTTGTATAAATTCCTGAGGTCGAAACATGAGCTCACTAATTTCGCGATTTTCCTTTAAAGCTTTCTCGGTCCGATCCGTTATTGCAGATGACTTCTCTTAGGTATCTGAATTCCGGCTAGACCCTAATTTTTCCACATGCGGGTCTTAGAATCCTTGGTCATTTGTTCTGTTTTTTTCAGAGGAAATTTGTAGGCCCGTTTTCCTGGCTATCCTTGAGAGGGCATTTATCTGAGCGGTCGCCTCTTCCTCTAGAGGGTGAGATCGTCTGCATAGGCAAGACACTTTACTTTTGCATGGTCCTTCTTCGTACCTAGGACCGCTCCACATTCGTTTTCTTTCCACAGCTCTCTCATTATCTTATTCAGTACTACATTAAATAGTACCGGAGATAGTCCATTTCCTGAGTCCCGTTTTCACTGGAATGGTTTCCTGACGTGTCCTTGGTACTTGACTTTCGACTCGGTCACAGACAGGGTCAGTCTTATCAGCGTCCTGGTTTTCTGGTCGACCCCGTATTCCTTGAGTACTTCAAGAAGGTTTTTTTTCAGAATCACCCCTGATATTCCCCGATCCTCGGGTTTGTATCTTTTATTTATATTAACTTTCTGAATAAATAATTATGTATCAAATGAAGCCAGGCAAATTGGACTTCCTCTGTTCACTTTATATTATTCTTAGGGGGCGATATGTCCCAGAATAAAAAAATATTTTTCATTCATTCATTTGGCCCGAAATAGTTACCATTCCTTTCATGACAAACTCCATTCTCACTTTAACCTACTATTTTATATCCTAATTTCCTCTAAGATTTCTGACGATCCTCGAAAAAGTCGAAAAACAACATGGCCGCGAGATCATCTGATTTAGAACATTTTATAGAGTACTACCAACGTTTAGTTTCTCTAAATGAGTATCATGCCTTTGTTTTATATTCTATTTTCTGTTTACTAGATGTATTAATGTAAATAAAATTGTAAATTTCAATAATAATATATTTTTTTGAATAAAGGGATCAAAATCAATAATAATATAGCAATAGAATGTCTGGGACAAGCTTCCTAACAGGTACTACATAATACACATCAACAATGGCTTATTCTATTAAACGTCATGTGCCATAGTACTGTAACTATCCATCATGTCTACAAAGCACATGTGATATGTGAGTATGTGCTATAAATGGAGGATATGAACGTCGGCTTTCAGTCAGAGGGACGAAGCATACATTCCATTATTCGAATAATTTATGTTGGCGCGAACACTACCCATATTGCAGAATTACCTCATTTGCATACATTACAATTTTCCATTTTGTTAAATGCTTTCAAGCTGTTCTAATCATCCATAATAATTAGACTTCCATACTAAGGTATCTGCATATTGTTTTATTGGGTTGATGCAAAATTAATGCAGGTTTCCTCTATTGCAATATCTTAATTCCAATTGTGTAAACAAAGCTAATCCTAACATTGATCATTATTATACCAAAACAAACCTTATCTAATACCCTCTCTTTCACCATGAATTTGTTTAGTAAAATCGTTTTGTTCAGTGTGTTCAAAGGTCTTGAATCGAAAATGTCAAAGTGCGATTTTCGTCAAATTTATTTTTACGAATTTGAATTAGGGCGCAGCGCTGCGCAAACGGCTCGTAATATTAATGAAGTGTGGGGTCAGGGGGCTATTAATGAGTGCACGGTGCAGCGTTGGTTCCAGAAGTTTCGCAGAGGAGATTTCGACCTCGAAGACAAGGAAGGTCGGGGCCGTCATCTTGCTCTGGACAACGACCAGCTGAGGTCAAAAGTGGAAGAAGACCCAACCAAAACCACACGAGAAATGGGGGCGGAACTCGGAACTCGAAAATTGCAACGTCTTTGCCCAGCATTGATGAATCGGAAGGGGCCGATCCTGCTCCACGATAACGCCAGACCACACGTTGCACAACCAACGCTTCGACGACTGCACGAGTTGGGCTACGAAGTTCTCCAACATCCGCCTTATTCACCTGACCTCTCTCCTACAGACTTCCACTTTTTCAGGCATCTGGACAACTTTTTGAGGGAGAAAAATTTTCAAAACCAGGACGACATTGAAAATTCTTTTCGTGATTTCATTGAGTCCAGGGATTCGGATTTTTTTTCTGGTGGAATAAGAAAGCTTGTTGAACGTTGGCAAAAGTGCATTGATTCAGATGGAAATTATTTTGATTAAATATATATGGTTAAAGTAAAGATATGGCGTATTTACAATACCTACTAAAAACCTGCATTAATTTTGCATCAATCCAATATATTATGAGAAATCCAAAGTTGCACTGTAGGCATAAGGGATTTCTATTAAGATTGTAAATTCTAGTCAGATTTTTCTTAGGCCCTTAGAAGTTTGCGGTTCAGATATTGGTAGAGTTTCTTTTTAAATTACTTCTTTTAATTTTATTCACTAACTTAAATAATTTAATTAATTCTATGATATTGATTCATTCTATTTTATCTGTAAAACAAACATTTGTTTGCATCCTCCAACTTCTTTTTTTTTATATTTGTTCACCATACTTAGCAAACGGGTTATGGCAACATTAACTTACGGATTATTTGCATCCTCCAACATTCATTCAAATGAAATTATTTTATGTTCGTGATTTTGAAGGTCTCACTATAGACCTTGGTTCTCAACAAGTGGTCTGCGGAACCCAGGAGGTCTGCAGACGATACCCAGGTGTCCGGCCATGACTTGAATGACACATTTCATTGAGTACAGGAACTAAAATTAAATATAACATTGTATTGTACTGACAATAAATTAGTAGAAAAACACTTATTAGGTGATAGTTTAACCATTAAACAATACAAAACAACAAAAGCAATAGTAATACTATCAATAATGTTATACGGAATGTATGTATGTTGCTCAGTAAAACGTCCTTATCAAATGCACTCATTAATTTTCTGACCGAATTATCCACTGATTGTGGGATTGATTGCTTTAAGTGCTCGTCAGTTACGTTAACTGTCTGATTTTGGTTTATTATTTTCAATGATAAACCTTTGTAATCGACCCAAACATAAATTTACAGCTCTCGAAATTCGAGGGCTTACGCTTCAAGATACATAGAACCCGCAAAACGAATAATAAGCCATAAGCTGTCCTAGGAATTTCTCCGAAACTACTGGACCATTTTTTTTTTTTATTAACGAAATCATCATCCTAACACCTAGACGTTGATAACAGTTGGTTATTTTTAAAATTGGAGCCGAATAAAAGTGATTTAATTCAATAACTCAGTTATTTTTGAAAATATAGACAAAATGTATAAGTGTAATTTAACCAAAAAAATTAGAATAACTATTAAAAATAAAAGAAAAAAAGGTAATTTTATAGATAAATACGCCCATAACTCAATTGTTTTCAAAGATAGAGAAAAAATGTATTAGTGTTTTAAAAAAATATGAGTGAGAAAAAAAGAAAAGAAAAAAAAATTAAATTTTACACATAAATACGCTCATAACTGAATTATTTTTGAAGCTAGAGAAAAACATGTAAAGAGTTTTAGAATCAGTAAAATAGCTATAAAAAAATAAATAAATTTTACTCACAGAGTTTTAGATTTAGAAAAGCTCGTTAAACAGAAAAACATTTTTTTATCTAAATCTTCAAGTCACAAATTATAATACATGTAATTCCACCAAAACTCTTTTATTATTGAAGGTAAAGAAAAATCAAAAAGATTAGCATCTATAAACAGTTATACCCTAATATAGTATTTGGAAATTATAAATCATAATGTAATAATTTGAAGCGTTTCTAACATGTATGTAATTATAAAATAATTATTAAATATATATTCAATATCATTCGAAGATTGACCAATTTACGACCTTACGCTAGTCGTATTTGCAATTCAAAAAAATAATAAATAATCTTTGCTATTTGCGAGAAATACTTTTCAAACAAAACGCGAATAAGGCGTCAAAAGTTATATAATCTTATAATATTAATATTTATATGTATTTATTGATTCCATGGAGGAAATTAAATGGGCTCCAGTGAACCGAGAGGATAGCATTTAGGCAGCAGTGATTTAGAAACCAAGATAAGCCTTCCACGGTCTCTTGATCATTGAATAATTCAGGATTTGATTCCGGTCGGGATTTTTCGCCCTCGGCATATTACCACCCCACCGCCCCTTTTGTTTATTCTCTAGTGAATAATACATAATAATACTGCGTTATATAAATCTCTAATATTTGAGAAAGAAAAAAAAATCATTACCATTATCTCATTATTGCCAAAGTATCAGTATTTTCATAAACTCTACAGCTTTTTTGGTTAATTATTTTCAATAATTAACCTTTGCAATCGAAACAATACATATATAATTAACACCACTATGAAAATTGAAGTCTTACGAATCAAGATACGTACTCGTATATACCAAATCATGAATTTAAAAAATCTATTCTTCGTACGCCGTCATTGGCTTTTCTCCAAAGCTACTCGGCCGATTTTTACTTTCATTTTTTAATTATTAAAAATGATAACTTAAAAAACAAAACAAAAAAAACTCATCAATCAACTGGTTTAAACATTTGTTGAATAAGAGATGACCTTTCGAGTCGATTGACCTCATGCTGTTGATTGGTATACATGTAGGATGGTCAACTTTTTTTTGCTCCTGACAAACTTCAAATTCGACAGAACACACATTTTCCATAGAAGTTGACCGCTAAAGATTGATGACTGTATTTTTTATGCTATTAAATTAAAATATGGATGCTGTGGGCAAGAACTTCATTACAGAATTATTCCGTAAAACAAATCATGCTAAAAATTAGAAATATTCTGTATTTAATGTATCTTAAAAACAAAACGTTTACTTAAAAAAAACAGAAACAGAAAAGAGAAAAAAGATTAAATCAAATCAGATTGTTCTACTGCTCATAATATTTACTCTAAAATATTTGTGAGAATTAAAATCTCGATATAATTCAACAGCTAATGGTGTTACGCGTAATAATAATAATAATTAATATTTTAAAAAACACTCATTAACTTCCTTTTCTTAAAAAATTATTTTTCTTCACTATCTATGACGTTGTTTTTCTACGTTTCGGGTTTCTGTCCCCAATATCGAGACTTTTTTTTCACTTTTTCGTTGCATACTGCTATTCGTCTTAAATGATATATATTGGCTCACTGTAATTAATAGTTCAATAAAAGCGTAAAAGAAGTTTTGAGCCATTTGATATAATGTAAATAGCACCGTTTATACTTTCTAATGTAAATAATGGAATGTTAGTTTTGAGATTGATTAGCGGTTAGTAAACATTGGAAAATCCTGGAAAAAAAAATCGTCTAATACAACATTCTTTCTAATTATTAATCACACAGTCCCTTACACAATTTAGTTGAGTCTCGCTAAACCGGAGAGTTAAGTAATCTGAACGACTATTAAAAAAAAGGTTTATGATCTTTAAAGTGTGTACTGATTTCAATAAAGTTGTATGCATACACACACTTTACAGGTTTTTAATTTTAAACTAAGCAATTTGAATATTAACTACTCATATTTGAATTAAAAACTATGCAATAAACATTTGGAAGCGTATCTATTTTTCCTACTGCTATTTCGCTGAATATTAATTATGTTTTAATTAAATCAATATTGTTCGTACAATGATTCATAACTATTTAAATATATATTAGAAAAACAGTTTTCAGAGGTCAGTGTTTTAATCAAGATACAGTTCTTAGTGATCATTTACTTTTGATTATTATCAAATTTATGTTTATAACATTAATTATTATTATTAATGACATTCTTGTTCGATAATATAAATCATTTGCTTAACCAAATTTCCTATGTTTTAAATAGTTCCCATTTGCGAGAGGGGTCTGTATTGTTTTTAATAAATCAAAAAACAAAGATAGCTATTATAAAACGAAAAATTAGATAGTGGAATATAAAATGGAGAAAATCGAAAACATCTTCTTACATTGATTTTCGTTTGCAAACCGAAACAGTTAAATAGTTCTATAGAATTAATAAAAAAATAAAATAAATAAATAAAAAAGTCATCACAAAAATAATGATACTGAGAGAGAAATAACTTACAGAAATAACTTACATATTTGCATATTCTTTCAATAACCGTGTGATATGAATACATAATAAGTAATAACAATATACTCCTTTATCATGCACGTGATATAAATGCATATGCTTTCGTCACGTTGTTGATTAGAAAAGCTGTCGTAAGGTTTATATTAATTAAGTTTAGGAAATTTTTTATATTTTACAATTTATTTATTGAAGATATGAAATAGATACTAAGAAAACGCATTGGAATGAAAACATTTCAACGATTATTCATGTATAAGATCCTTGACATATTGACAGATATTGCTAATGTATACGAAAAACATGCTATTCTGAAATAAAATTTGGGTAAAAATCGATTAATTATGGCAATATCCAACAATCGGAAATGAGGGCTATGAGGAAAAACGTGAGAATAATTAAAAAATATTTCCTTTTATCTTAGTATTAATTTATTTAGATATATAATTTAGTAGAAGTCAATTAATATGATAAAAGTCATAATGATCAATGCCAGTAAAACATTTATTACCTTATTTCTCATACTCCACAATCACCAAAGACAAATTATATAATCAATTAATTAAAAAAAGTAACGTATTCATTAATCAGCGGTTCTGTAAAATCATCATCATGTTTTTTTATAAAGAAGTTTAACATTTTGATTGTTTGTTTGTTGTTTGTTTATTTATTTAACGTCACTTTATGCTACTATGGCTAATCGGACGATGGTACAGTGGGAGTCCTAAATTTCGCCTATCCATGGTTTATTAGGATAGGGATCTTTAACGAGTACCTGACATTGCACAAGCTCGGGACCACCTTTTAACGTCCCCTCCGAAGGACGGCGTAACTAAGGATTTTTTACTCCCATTAAAAAATCCTAGGACCACCTGCGGGTTTGAACCCGTGACCTTTAGCATGGGAGGCTGTTACGCTAGCCACCCAGCTACAAGTGATCCCCATTAACATTTTGTTATTATGTATTAAGATAAGTTGCTCTTGTCCTCCATTCGTTGACAATATTTCCTATAATCTTAATTTTTTTAAAAAATCAATACAGTTAAAATTTGAAATTGTAAGTCCATTCACAAGAAACAAGTCCACTCTCTATCTATTCTACACGTAATTTCTATTTTTCTATTCAATATCACACCAAACTTAACATATGCACGCTTCGTTCTTTTCTATCCCTCTATCCCCTTGAATAATCTCCCTTCAAATATCCGATAGGCTCCTTAACTATCGTCATTCAAAGAAAGAATTCCGTCAATGTTTATTACTATACCATACTTACCGGAACTGGCATTTTTAATTAGTAAAATATTTTTTTCCTCTAGCAAAAAATGTTTAAAATTCTTTCTTTTGATTAACTGAACATTTATTTGATATGAATACAATCCTGTTATAATTTTATAATCTTCTTAAATAATCTAAAAATTTCTTATTTTTTCCTTATTCTCCCATTCGTCCATCAGGTTTGCCTCATAAGCTCAAAAGGCCATGCACTTTAAAACCACGTACTATTGTCACTCTCTGTCCATAGGTGCAGACAGGTGATTCCAACACATTTGTGAATTTCTATTTTTTCATAATAATAAAAATTTAAAAAAGTAAAAAAACATTTAAAAAAACCTGTATCTTACAACCTAAAAGGGTCCCGGACACAGTACATATTAAGATTCGTACTGTTTCTAGGACAACGGCCGTGCAATGAGGTAATTAGGCCTAGGTTACGCTTAGCCCAATTTTAAGGTACCCACTTAATAGAGGCTGGGTATGCCCCAGGAGGGTCCTCCATACCCCAGGGTAGCCCCCCGGCTGAAATAATAGAATAAATAATATTCTTCCATAATATTAACCGTGGTTCGAACCCAGGGTCCGTAGAACAGTAGACAATTGCTCTACCCACTTGATCACGCCGCTCCCTTGATAATATTAAATCAATTTTTAACCTTATTATTTTAATTAATTATGAAATTACCCCATTACTCAAGACTTTTTTTTCATTCTAATAAAAATAGACTAGGTCCGTTGAGAACTTAAACCAAGCTTTTTCTTATGTCTTTCCCAAACCATATGTGAAATAAATGACAATATCATAAAACTGTATAACAAAAGGTTACATGTCTCATACCAGAAAATGTTAGCTCACAAATAAATAGAGCCTTGGAGGTAAAAGTATTCCAAATCCAAGCCAATTCTATTTATGTGCATACCTAAATATAAACTGTCTAGTGTAGAATAAAAAACAGATGTGCTACTCTATTGGTCTGTCAATCATTGAGAAGAACACTGAATAATAAAATAAATAAATATCTTGAATAGTGATAGGATAGAGTTCGAGAATTGATCAAAATTAACAACATTTTTAGTATATAAATCTATATGATTGTTTCGTGTTTGTATAGAGATACATTTAATTAATCTTTTCTCTCTTCATTAATTCAGTAAAAGACTCCATAATGATATTTATGATTACTTTGGCTTACTACAGGTATTAAAATAATTACAGTGGCTTATTACAAGTATTAAAATATCACTTTACAAACAATACTGATTGTAAATTACAAATATCGATGATTACAATTTCAGAACCAGATTTAAAAAAAGAAAAATATGAAGTGGAAAATAAACACTACTATAATAATTGTTTTTTAAAAATGCGAGTCACTATACAAATTA
Source organism: Piezodorus guildinii (assembly GCA_023052935.1). Classification (NCBI taxonomy): domain Eukaryota; kingdom Metazoa; phylum Arthropoda; class Insecta; order Hemiptera; family Pentatomidae; genus Piezodorus; species Piezodorus guildinii. Next base: position 106,790,596 of record CM041294.1, read on the forward strand.
ATTAATATTAATAAACTTCATTATGATTGCATTGACAACGAACCATCACTTAAAAATTGAGTGCTTCAAGATTCGTTTAATTTATTTGAGTTTGGTTATCAGTGATTTATGAGCATTTTATATTTCTGATCTCGAAATGCTTTATAGGATGTCTAAATTAATAATATTTTATTTATAAAAATAATGAATCCTTAAAAATTCTTTTTATTTAATGGGTTTCATAGGCGATCTTATGTATTCTTAAATTGTCTTTTGTTTGTAAATACTATTATTATTTTTTTAATTGATCAAAGAAAGATGCACATGATCTCGAAATCATTAGAAAAAATGTAAATTCACAGAAAAAATTCGCAAAATTATTATTAAATTAATTGCATGTTGTTTTTCAATTAGCAACTCCATTGAGGTAGAAAAAAAAAAAAAAAAAAAAGAGCCACATCTTCCTGATACAAAGAAAACGCTTTAGTCCTATGTTTAGAACGCCGATCCATCATGTACATCAGATCGAAACATAATGGACCACCACTCCGGATAAATTATTAGAACGGATAAAGAGAGGCACTGTTCTGTCAGAATACATTTTGGAATCAAAAGTTCTAAGTTATTTCAACGGCAAAATATGCAAAAACTCAAAATTTATTAAACGTCTTACGAGACCAATGACTAATTAAATCAATAATAATAAAAGGGGAAGGTGGAAATGGATATTTTATTCAGAATTAATGTAATACTGATTATGGGGAATAAATATGCTGAAGAAGTATGACAGCGTTTAAAATATTTATTTGATTTGAACTTTATTCATTTATTTTAATTTTACTATAATTTAAATTATTACATTAAAGATAAAATGATCGGGTGGCGGTCAAAGAACATTAGAAAAAGTAAAAACTATTTATTAACCAATGTTTCTACCCGCGCTGCGGATCTTGATCAGGGCTTTCAGGCAAGAGTCAAGAAGATAAATTATATTAGAAGAAAAATTATTACATTTATGTAATTATATTGTGAATTAACGTTTTTGTCGTTTCTGCTTATATTTGATTTATACGCATGGCAATAAACTTTTTTTTTTTTTACAAATTTATCACATCACCTACAAGTACAAAATATGGAATTCTTGAACAAGGATATTTTATCACGGATCCTAATGTCATATTCTAGAATATGAGCTTATCTCTAGAGCTTAATTAAATTTTAAAGGGAAATTTATAGATATCGACAATGTTTCTCGTGTCCGATTTTCATTTTTTATTGGTTATATTAATGTATAATTAAGACTTTCATGTAGGCGTATTACATAAAAATCAATGAAGAGAGATAGCTTCTTCAGTTGAACTCGATTTATATGCCAATTTTTCTCAAAAGTAGCTTTAATATAGTTTCATTGAAATACTGCATTTCTTAGCTACTTTTAACGAAAGTGGTTTTTCAAAAACTAAAAAAAAAATAAATAATAATTTTATTATGTTTTTTTTTCTTTTTTATATATATTATATTTTATGTAATTTGACTTTATCATTATTTTCGGTATATATTATGTGAATGTGGTCTCATATCACTATTACTACAGTTCATTTCGAAACAAATTGTAATATATCTGAATAAATATTTAAAAAAAAAAAAAAAAAAAAAATTAAAGGAGATTCATAGAGACCTATTTTTCTATATTAACACATACATTTATATATATATATATATATATATATATATATATATATATATATATATCTTTTATATCAAGAAACTTTATTATATATTAATCATAAAACATTGAAAAAAACTAAAGAGTACAGACGAAAAATGTTGTCTCTTGAGAGAAGAAAATCGGAATAACTTGAGTGATAGTAGAAGAATAAAACATAAATGCTGGAAGGAATTAGTCCGGGTGGCGGTCATTAAATGAAACAACTAAATAGTTTCAACTATTTATTGTTTACCAACGTTTCGACCCCCTTTGTGGGTCATCATCAGGGCGCATGGTGGGAGGTTCCTAGGTACCTAGTTTCCATTCTCCCACCATGCGCCCTGATGATGACCCACAAAGGGGGTCGAAACGTTGGTAAACAATAAATAGTTGAAACTATTTAGTTGTTTCATTTAATGACCGCCACCCGGACTAATTCCTTCCAGTAATTCTCAATGACCAACTAATTACATCCACAATAATAAAACATAAAATTTTGATTGGAATGTTATTTTGTTAAAAATAAATAGTTCCAGAGAAATACTATAAAGTATACCTTTAAAATGGATTTCAATTTAATTTCTTTATTAGTAGTTTGTGAAAGTTGTGTGAAGCGTACAAAATATTTTTATAAATAAATCTAACTGCTATCAATGTCAAATAATGGCCATGAATAGCTGACCGGTTATTTTATGAAACCAAAAAGACTTTTATTTAAATCGAATCATAAGGATCAGTGGATTTCTATTTAATTAGCTTCTACTAAGACAGAAGCCCACATAGGCCAATGTTCACGGGTTCAAACCAGCAGGTGGTCCTAGGATTTTTGATAGGAGTAAAAAATCCTTATTTACGCCGTCCTTCGAAGGGTTTCGAGCCTGTGGGATGTCAGGTACTCGTTAAAGATAACTACCCTAACTAAACCTGGATAGGCGAAATTCAGGACTACCACTATAGCATCGTCTTATTAGCCACAGTAATATAAAGTCACGTTAAATAAATAATATAAAAGACAGAAACAACATCATAAATAAATATACAGCCTGTCCAAATAATTAAAAATTTGTTTTTATTTTTTTTTTTTTAAGTTAATGTTTCTTTTGACCTTAGTATTTTGTAGTAGAAAGTAATAGGATAGTAAATGAAAACGGCCGTGAACTTACGTGGTAATAAAAATACGCTACTAACTGGAGGAGGTTGGGGATATTGGAGTGGTGCATAGGATAGGACGACCTGAGAAAACAGTCTCCATCGATCCTGGGATCCTTTTCCGGCTTCTTTCCAACTCCTGCTAATCACCTGGCAATCTGAGTTCTCCCCTCTCTCCTCTTCGCTCTAAGCTGTATTTAGTTAATTCCCGACTTCAGGGAAAGGCAGTAAGAAGGTGAAGGGACTCACATATAGAAATAAATCAGCGATATTTAGCTTAAGCTTAAAATATTTCTGTTAGATTAATAGAATTTAAGATTAAAATATTTCAATACATTCTGAGTTTCTCTTACTCTAGTAAACTATATTAGATGACGGTTTTATAATCAGGGTATTAGGAGAACAGAAAATGGTGAAATCATGTCAATTTATATCAGATTCATCCCACATCGAGTCTTAAAACCTCACCACCATTAGAACTTTTTTACTTTCACTTACCTACATATGAAATATATAGTAAGCGAAAGTATTGCGATCGTTAAAATTTTCGAATTCTAGTTTTCAACGGAAATACACGTTTTAGTGTTTGCGGTAGGTCTAGCGCAAAACCTAATAGTCGTACGAAACTGAAATTTCATATTTTATACAACTATACGACCGAGATATGACAACACTTTTTTTCACTAAAATCGGCTGACAGGAAGTGCTACTTTATTCTATGCACTTTGCATCTTTTTACGATTTTCTAAATTTCAATTTTTTCTCTGTTCAAAAAATTGTCTACTAATACTTAAATTTGAAAAAAAAAATAATACATTTTTCTTTATCTTCAAAAATAACTGTTTTATCGAATTTAATCATATTTTATCGGGCACCATTTTAAAAATAACCGGTTGATATCAACGTATGATTATTAGGATCATCGTTGTAATTTTGTATCATGCCAAAGTAATTTTAATTATTTAAAAATTGGTCCAGTAGTTTTGGAGAATGCCGCGGACGGCAGACGGTGTTATTCGTTATTCAGATTTTATGTATCTTGAAACGTAAGCCCTCAAATTTTGGAGAGGATTATTTTTTTTTATTTTTTTTATTGAATACAGAGATTCATAATTGAAAATAATAAACTAAACTACACTCTGGATATAGTGGGAATGAATGGAAGGAAATACTAAAATGAAAGAAATGTTGTAGCAATACTATCAACATTACAAACCAATAATGAAAACACAGCACTATCCTAAGACGTATTTGAACATACGGATCTGTAATATCTATTTCTCCTCCATAGTAAGTATTTTTCCTCCAGATGGCATTAAACGTATGTTAGATGACAATGGCCAAAATCCTGCTATACCGATTATGCTAAACTGAAGTTAGGAAACTAATCATGAAAGACGAGGAAATCTGCATTAAATGAGGCAGGTTTGTCACAACCCAACTGCGTTATATGAATAATGAAATAAAATACATTATTTAAGATAAGAGATAACATAACATAAATTAAGTCTTGCCAAATCTATCTTTTGATGAGAACTTTGTTTTGGTTTACAAACTCCATTCGAGGCAGACTAGATACTTTAGTGCTCCGCAATTCGAATGGTGAAGCTCATTGGGTTGAAGTGTGCCTTGGTAACGCCTAATACATTCTGCCATCACTCCTAAAAGATACCTAACGGGGAAGCTTTAGGAATATGGGTATGTGCGAATACTCCACAATTCATTAAGTAAGAAAACAGATTTTTCATTACAATCAATTCAATAACAAGGTACACACGAGTCAGCCGCATTGGGTATCTTTTCAATAAGCGGATGTAGTAACGCAGGATATAAAGTTCAATAAGAAAGAGAAGATATTACTGTTCTCAACGATTGGAATAAAAGAGCACTAATACATCGTAAATTAGGATAATACGACCCTAGCTCGGAATATGGAACATGATAGCGTCTGAAGACCATAGATGACTCAAAGCAAACCAAGGATAATATTCATCACATTATTATATCTTCGATATTATCGATTCAATTTCAGGAGTAAGTGCTGACTATGTATGCTGTATAAGGTCTATTTCCGTCTCTCAAGATTAAACTTTTTTACGCGGTTGTCATTTGTTAGGTTGTTTCACATTAAATGTCCTTTCACAAGGTAAACGAAAGTTTATTGCATTTTTTTTTTTTAATTGAAATTTACAACTGTATATTATAATACAACAAGTAAATATGCTGCTTAATGGTAAAATACATAAAAAAAAAAACATGAAGAGCAACTGACCATTGGCAGTACTCTAGTAGTGAATCTAAACAAGAAGGTCTCGAGGCCAACTTATTTTCAGACGCCTAGGCGGATTGTCGGGAATTGAAAAGGAAGCAAGGATTGAAACTAGTGAATTAGAGTGGAAGTGGAGTTTTTCATGGAAGAAGTGATACCTGGTACGGGCCAAATCAGCAACTTATGGCCTTTGTGACTGATTTTATTCGTGACAAAGTAAGGAGCGTTAAGGATTTTGCGAAGAAGTCTGGATTATGAGAATTGGATACGGGAAGAGTTTGATGGTTTAGTAGAGCACCAAAGCTCAACTCCGTAGGTCCAGATATGCCTTATGATTGTCATGTGAATGAATCTTTTATAGTTAAGTAAAATGTTAGAGCGTCTGTCAAGTAATATTCAAGTAACCGTTATAGCAGTTTCTTGTATTTTCAGTCTTATATGCGAATTCCATATATACAGGAGGCCTATATAACGGATCTTTTCTATTGAAATAGAAAAATTATTTTTATTTACAGATTTTAAATGATTAACAAAACGGATAAATACACGGTTTCAGAAAGGTCTATTTGCCCTATATATGACTTTCAAACAATTTCCTTTAGTTGGAGACAATACTGCTAAATAATATGGGCGAGAAAAATCTACACCGCACTTTTTAATTTGGAAAGAATTCGTATAGTACCCAGGATTCAATAAATACTATATTTCAGCTCTTCAAGCTTCTTTCAAACATTCTATGAACTGTATTGAAATTTTTTGGGCGCCCAGAGCTAAATGACGATAAGGGTTCACAGATAATTAAGGAGGAACTTGCGTAAGATTGACCAAGGTTGTTTTGTTTTTTTGTTAGTGTGTTTGGCGGTTAAGCTGGTACAGTGGCATTCAATGATTAGAAAATAGAGTGAATACTATTTATTTAAACAACTTTTCGACACACGCTGCGGGTCTTCATTAGGGCTTTCTATCAGTAGGCACTAAACTAAGGTTGTGGAAACCTTGTTTAAATAAATAGTTTTAACACTATTTTCTAATCATTATTGACCGCCACCCGAGCCATCTCATCCTTCATATTTATCACAATTTCAACTATTTAATATTCAATATTTTTTATTCCACACTATTATTAGATAATCAGTTTAACTAAGGAGTACAGTACTAGACTACGGAATCGTTTTCTTTTTTGCCTTCTTCCATTTCGCGTACTTTTATCTTGTATATATACCTCATATACACATAAACATCAATTATCAGTTTTAAAAAATATATAATAATAGGCTTACCGAATCCGAAGAAAAAATATATATAACATAATAATTATTTCTAAGGTGTAGATTCTTTTAGGTGAAGGTCAAATTTTTTATAAATAAAATTGGAGGCTGATGTCTCCTTCACCACTATTTTATTGAAAAAAAATATTCGCACTACGTTTCGGCTAACAATGCCATCTTCTGGTGCAGTGGAACAACTGTTAGCCGAAACGTAGTGCGAATATTTTTTTTCCATAAAATAGTGGTGAAGTAGACATCAGCCTCCAATTTTATTTATATAATAATTATTCATTTGTTCGTTTCAATTTTAAAAAAAACAAACAGAAAATTGTAAACCATAATCCGTATTTTTAAACTTCTAAAATTTACGTACTTTAAAAATTGACATGATAAATAAAACTATAATAATAATAATAATAATAATAGGCTTAGCGAACCCGAAGGTTCGATGCTGATACCACCAAATTCCGCCTACACAGACTCGTCCAATGCTCACCATTCAAGCCCAAGCTCCCGAGATCAGCCTTAACGCAATCCTCCCATCTCCGCTTCGGCCTACCTTTCGGACGCCTACCAGTCGGATCAGCAAATACCAACTTTCTCGGAATCCGTTCGACATCGAGCCCAACAACTTTACTCGCCCATTTGAGTCTCCGCGATGCAATCAGCTCAATTATACTCACAGGATGCAAGTTCCGCAATTCCGCGTTATGCAACCTTCTAAACTCCCCAGTGGCCTCATCTCTCTTTGGACCAAATATTTTACGCAATACTTTATTTTCGAAAACCTTAAGCCGCTGTTCATCCCTTAAAGCAAGCGGCCACGTTTCACATCCGTAAAGAACCGTTGGAAGAATAATAGTTTTATAAATTCTAATCTTTAAGTTTTTAGATAGAAGCCGCGAACTAAGTAACTTAGCAACTGAATAATAACACGCATTTCCCACCTTTAACCGGGACTTTATTTCTTCCTGGATTTCATTTTTTCTAGTTATAATTGAACCTAAATACTTGAATTTCTCTACGTGTTCAAAAGTATGACCTGATACATCAATATCTCCAAGATCGACACCGTTTCTGCTACTAATCATATACTTCGTTTTATCGGTATTTAATTCGAGTCCTATTTCTTTACCGGTTTTTATTAACACACTTGTATTTAGTTGTATGGTTTCCGTGTCTTCACCTAGCAGTACCAGATCATCGGCATACCCCAAAACCGGAATCTTGTCACCCATATTTAAGCCTTTCTCGGTACACATCACCTTTTCTATGACATATTCTAAAGCTATATTAAATAACACAGGTGAAAGGGAGTCACCCTGTTTTAAACCCGATCGCACCTCAAATCTCTCGGAGTAATTATGACCGATTCTAACTTTATGGAATGTTTCCGACAAACACATCTCTACTAGGTTTACTAACTTTCTAGGTATTCCCTGTTCAATCATGATGTTATATAGCTTCTGACGGTCTATTGAATATCATTTTTAAAATCGATATAAAGTTGATGGACTACACCGTTGTATTCCAATTTTTTCTCTAATATTTGACGTAGGGAAAATATTTGGTCAATAGTCGAGCGATTCCGCCTAAAACCACATTGGTAATCTCCGATAATTTCCTCAGCGTATTCCGTGATTCGACTAGTTAGAATTGACGAGAATATTTTATAGCATACTGGGAGAAGAGAGATCCCACGATAGTTGTTACAATCCGACCTCGGTCCTTTTTTGTGAATCGGAATAAGTATTGATTCTTTCCATTCCTCGGGCATTTTTTCAGTTTCCCAGATCTTTTTAACTAAAAAATGTATTTTGGAAACGCCCGCTTCTCCACACGCCTTGATTAATTCACTCGTGATATTATCATTTCCTGCGGCCTTATAACGTTTTAATTTTCCTATCGCCATTTCGATTTCCTCTTTACTCGGTGCGTCTATCCATGGTTCAGCGCTCTGATATTCAGAGCGAGGAGATTGATTATTATTTTCCGTATTTAAGATGCCGTCAAAGTGTTGTTTAAAATTATTTAATATCTCAGAAGGATCCGCAATTATATTGTTATTTGCATCTTTAATCGCATTCAATAGAGGTTCAAATCTTTTACGCGATTTGTTTATACCTTTGTACATCTCTCTTACGTCATTTTCGTTTCTGTGTTTTTCTATTTCTATTATTTTGCCTTTAAGATACTCTCTTTTCTTATTTTTTAAGAGTTTTGAAGTTTCATTCTTTACTAACCGAAAATAAGCCACATTATTATCGCTTGGATTATTTAAGGAATTCAGTTTAGCGGTTTTTCTTTTTTCGCACATATTTTGACAATCCCTGTCGAACCAAGGTTTGTTCTTTTTATTTTCAATTTTTCCAAGACATAAATTACCGACCTCTTTAATATTATCCCTGATCCCTTCCCATAGTTTGTTTACATCTTTGTGTTCCTCGTCTGAAGATTCCAAAGCTTCGAACCGATTTTTTACTTCTATCGCGAATTGTTTTCTAATTTCGAGGTTGTTCAATTTAACTAAATCAAAATTCTCGGGACGAATATAGTTCGGTGTTCTCTTTTTTGTATTTAGTTTTTGTCGAAGTTTCGCGATTACTAATTCATGATCAGAACCGCATTCTGCACCCCGATACGATCTCACGTTAATTATGCTACTTTGCCATCTGTTTTGTATTAAAACATGATCGATTTGATTCCGTGTTTGTCCATCCGGCGATGTCCACGTATACTTATGAATATCCTTATGTTTAAATGTAGTACTTTTGATTACTAGGTTTTTCGAAATGGCAAAGTTTATTAGACGGGTCCCATTATCATTACTATATTCGTGCAAACTTTCTTTACCGATTGTAGGACGATATACTTCTTCCCTTCCAACCTTTGCGTTCGCGTCGCCTAGTATTATCTTAATGTAATTTCGTGGTAACTTATCGTAAACCGACTCTAGTTCATCATAAAATTCGCATTTTACTTCATCATCACTGTCTTCGGTGGGAGAATGAATGTTTATAAACGCGATTTTAAACCAACGCCCTTGAAATATAGCAACCGATATTCTTTCACTAAAGAACTGTACGTCCCGTAAAGCGGAAAGAAATCTATTCCTAATCAGAAACCCGGTACCTAGACAATAATTAACGCTCCCCCCGTACCAAATAGTATACTTTCCTTCTGTTAACGAACCCTCCCCTGGCCAGCGAACCTCTTGTAATGCAACGATATCTAAATGGTACCCCTTAACTTCATTCGCGACCGACTTTAACCCACCTGCCGTATTTAAACTTCTAACGTTCCACGTCCCTATTGTTAGATCTCTAATTTTCATCTTGCGCCATGATTCCCCTGAAGCAGTCCCCACCCGGAGACCCGAACGGGGGACTAGTTTACCTCCGGATAATGAGCGTTTTACCTCAGAGGAATCCATGACTTTTGGTGATATTTTGTGAACTAAAATATGTGAGTAGGGCGTTCGAACCTACGTCACACCCTCCAGCAAGCCTGGGGGGCCGCTCTCATTGTTGGTCAGCGAGTCCATCGGACTTAGCCGGGAGGAGCTTCCGAGGAAATTCCACCGACCATCCCCACATCCGCCACCCGTGGGACACTCCCCATACGCGGCAATGAGATCCGCGCGAGGAAATAAAACTATAGTTTTTTTTTTTCTTTCCCAATCCTGAATAGCAAATAAAAAAGTGGTAACTGTCAATAAACTTTTTTTTTTTTTATAAAACATCTTGGCTTCATGACACTTATTATCAAATAGCTATTTAGTAGTGTGTTGATAACTTAACGGTTTCGGACGCGGCGTAGGGTATACAGTACCCGCAACATATAAGCAGACAAATACACAAGGTTTTTATATATACGAGATATTGCTCGTATAAGATATTGGTTTACGTATATATGTATGTGTATATATGTATATTATATATATATATATATATATATATATATATATATATATATATATTATATATATGTGTGTGTGTATGTGTGTGTGTGTGTGTGTGTGCGTGTGTGTGTGTGTGTGTGTTTGTTTCTGTTTATATTAATATTATTAATATAGTAATAAAAGTAATAGTAAATATTTGTCTGGCAAAATTTTATAGAAAACACTATTTTTTAAAAGCACGATGATTTAAACTTTCTATGGCTCAAATCGAGTTCACCTATTTTTTTTTTTCAATTTGAATTTTTGAAGTATTTCATAGAGAACTCCCGCGCGATATTTTGCTGTTGGAATTTTTTAGACAGACATATTTTTTTTAAATTATATTATAAATATAATAGGACAAATAATATAACATATAACGTATATGCTACGTACAAAACACACACACATATATATAGGTATACACGTGATGAAGAGGCTTCCTGTGACGATTAAAATTGACCCCTAGCCCAGCTGTCCTCAACAGGTGGCCGCCCGTCATCTGTCATCGGGCTTGTTTTTCATCTCCGGTTCCCTAATTCAATTGAAATGCTAAAACCTAAACAATGTGGTTTCATTTCAGTGTTCGTCCTGAAAATCTTTTTGGGTAGAAACTTTAAACCAGAAGACGTAACGGGTTAATACTTGAAATAATAAGTTATTAAAGTCAAGCTATTTATTATTATTCATCATTCAACAGCAAGAGAGTGAGGCTCTTTTTTTTTTATTCCGTAGAACGTCGAAATAGATTTTACCTTCTTCCTATACTCTCCAATCAGCCACCAAAACAAAGATTAAGAAATGTGATAATACTGAAAATGTAGCTATTGTTACTCTATTACATATGCTATATTACCTCATATCTTCCTCCGATGTGCCATTAATAGCGTGGAGGGTACTCGATCCAACGCTGTCAAGCTTCACGATGCAGAGCTGTTTTAGTTATTGTAGTTTTTTCTATCCGATCCTCTGGATATTTCCATCGTATAAAATTCCAGCTCTTCCGCGCGGCCTCTTGTCAGTGGGTCGAGCTTCCAACTCACTCATACGACAAACATGACCGAACCATTTTAGCTGTCGCTTCTCGAGGGTGGTATTCAGATCTCTTCTCGTTTTTCATGTGCCCCTACGTTAATACCTCATTTCATCTTCAGTAATTCGGCTTATTTGCTTGTCCAGCATTACCCAGCTCTCGCTCCCGTAGGAAAGAGTAGGGAGGTATACAGCTTCGTCTCTAGCCCCACATCCCGATGGCTTTTGCAATCTATTTTTCCCTGTCTATTTATATTGCAGCCTAAGTAGAAAAGTTTTCAACTACTTCGAGAACCTCGCCGTTACAAATCACCTCCACAGTCTCCACATCTTGGGGCAGGACCAGTATCTTGCTCTTAGAGGCATTAATGGTCATTCCCTTTCACTGACGTTCTTTCTGCCATTACATTAGAGCTTGCTGCAGTTTATCTTTTGTGTCACAAATCAGGACGATATCATCAGCGTATAGCAGTGACTGGCTAAGTATCGTCCTCATGTCCCACTTACCTATCACTGTTCGGGCAGTTCGACTTTTACACATTTTATGTATTTCATCCATAAACACCATAAATAGAAGTGGGGTCAGGATATCTCCTTGCTTTACTCCTTTATCAATGGGGAAAGTAGAGGATTCTGTTCCATTAATCCTTATTACTCCTTTAGAATTAGTGTTTACAGCTCTATTACATAATAGACAGAAATTTATATTTTCGATTTTCATGTAAGTCTGTCTGACAGCTTGCTTACACTTTTGTTAGTATAAGAGCTCGAACACTCTATAAGAGAGTAGGTACAGTTTAGACGAAGAAGTTCTAAGAACATTGCTTATTATAAGGTAACTCATTCTAGTTGCTGCTTTAGTGCGACCACTAGAAGAAGGGAAGACAGCTCGTTCTTTTATCTCAGAAGTTTGGTTCAGCCTTATATTGACTTGGGAGAAGGAAGTCAAGGAGCTCTATAAGAGAGATAAAACTAGGCTACATTTGCACTTTTCAGTCTAGAATATTAGTTACCGCTACACTGCGCTTAGTAATAAACAGTGAGATGGTCTTAAAATTAATTTTTTTCAAGGTTATCCTATTCATTGTCAATGATTATTTCAGATTTTGGTAGACCACAGTTATCAATTTTATTTCTGCTTGCTTAAGCAATAAACAACCCCAACTAATAAACTAACTTAATGGGTGCCCTTTTCTGTAAAGTCCACTCCTTTACAAGTATGAATTCTCGGCATTGGGCGCGACCATACTAGCCATAGGATAAAATTGTGAATTGTGAATATTTGTATTCTAAAGAAAACAATTCAAGCTGTATAAGTGTTATTAAGAATACTTATATAAATCAATTATAAAATCATTGTTAAACCACTGTACTACTTCGTCCTGGGTTCAAGATCAGCTGATGAACTTAGCATATTGTATCTTGTTTTCTTCAACCTTTTAGAATCGAACAAATATGGAGCATATTTTTAATTTCATTGACTGAGTCAACCTCTATTAACTTTCACTTGGGAATAATCAGTTTATATAACCTCAAAAGCTATAAGTTGATAATGCATACCATAATAGTGATATGCTAAACTGTTGATTTAGAGTAGCAGTTGCATTGATTTGTTCTGTTAAAAAAAAAAAAGAAGAAAAAATGTTTCAATTGCTACAAATGATCAGATATAATGTCCCTTCTCTGAACTGTATCCATGAAGTCTATGAAAAAAGGCTCATCTGTACACTTGCACAGAACTAGAGCTCTATTCCACTTTAGATCTTCAATATTTAGCTTTCAGTTTTTAACTTAGAGGTATCACATGCTATATTTTCTCACTGTTTTAACTTTTTTGCAATTATCTCATTCAAGCGAAACGACAACTTCCTTATATTAATAAAAATAGTAAATACAATTTTTGAGATGATTTTGAAATTGTGAAAAGAATGATTATTGAACAAGAGTGTTCATTTCTTCTATTTTGCTGTCTTTTTTAGCAATAAAATGAAGTTTTTTTGATGTTTGAGCATGCTTTTGTTATTGGCTGACTCAGAGAAGTGTCTCATAGACAGGGCTTGACCCCTTAGCATAGAGTAAGGTATGCAGATGCGAATTGAACATTTTCTTTATTTGAGTGAGAAACGATAATAATCCAAAGTAACAGAAGTAAAACCTGACAGCAAAACATGTAGAAGAAGAATAAATGATATTGTACAGACATAGGATTGCACACTGACTGCTTAAACATACTATCTCTTGAGTTACTTGAAAGTGTTACTGTTGACAATATCAGATAATAAAACACTCACTCATACATGGCACTGATTTTTAAGGAATTAGAAACAAATATTATCAAATCTTCAAAAGAAATAATGTTTGATAAAGAAGGATAAGTCTACTCTGCTAAAAGTCTACAACATTAATGAGTAATATGACATAATTTAAATAAACATTTGAACAAACCTTTCAGTTAGAGATAGAGAAACAGATAGACATTCTTTTAAAAATATGATTGAAAAATAAACCAGAAAATATTGAATAAAATAATGTTTATAATAATAATATTCATATATAACATTAATAATAAAAAAGTTCTAAATAAATATGTTATATCCAAAAACATGTTAATATGTTATCAATAAGTTGGGCAAATAAGATGTATAACAGTGAATTTGATTTTTAACTCTTAAAGGTATTTGCTGAGTATACTTCAGAACATTAAAATAAGAATCAATAGAGCAAGTATTTTCCTAAGCAATAGTTTCAAAATTGAAGTTGGAAAATTTTAATTCAAGGCTTGGTTTATTAAACGTTATAAAAAAAATTAATAGAAAAAATTGTCTGAGTATATGTAATTCAATTATTAATAATGGAATAATAAGACTTTGATATGGTTAAATTGAGGATGTTGTGCTGCCGGCTAAGTACTCCCAGCCGATATAGCCTCAAAATGTAATTTAAAAAGATATCATACTCATAATATATTTTAAAGGTACAAAACTTTAATTTGTTTCTTTAAGATTAAACAAAATTAATACAAATTTCTGATGATTCTTCATAACTATAGCCACAAAAACATAATTTATATAGCCATTCAAAAATGAATTTTGTGTCACTAAAGGTAATTAATAGATAATATCATTTAATTTATCAAATGATCTATTACATAGACTATTACCTGAATGTTAAAGCACCACCAGCTAATTCAGCTAAAATTTTAGCAACAGCTACCGTAGGCCCTTGACCACCCTCTACGACTTCTTCAATGTGGGTGTAGGGACAAGCAGAGGAATCGCCCCATACTTGTGACCACCAAATTGTTAACAGGAAAAGATAAAGGCCATAAGTGAGAATGCCATAATTATCAGCAACTGAAATATCAGGGAAAGTTATTTATTACCATAACTATTTATTGAGGTTATAATTGATAAATTATAAAAACAACTATTTATACTTGGAAAGCATTTTTTTAGTAATACAGCTATTTCTTTATTTTTTTCATAATTTAGTTTTTTTTATTATACTATTTATTTTAAATACACCTTCATGATTAAAAATTATAATAATATTTTGTAATTACTTTTATCAATACCATAATACTTTATTTCATCGAGTTTCTATTGAAGTTGTGTTTATTTTTGCTTTTTTTTCAAATATCTAATTCATATTTAAATATTTTCAATACAAAATTATATTGGAATAAGCACAATAGAAAAAAAATTCAATTTCAAATTACCAAAATAAATTAATAAGAAATAAATTTCAACATATTGTATAATATATATATATATATATATATATATGAAAGATATATTTTTTAATATTTAAATAATTGTCCATGAAGTATTGATAAAAGTATTAATATAATTTTAAAAAGATGCACTATAACCCTATACATAACAAAAATACTACTTTAAATATAAAATTGGAGGCTGATAATTAAGTTCACCACTATTTTATGTAATTATGATGCACTAGGTTTCTACGCTTCTGGGCGTAAGTACCCGCTCACTTTAAGGTAATTTTCATATTTTAAAATTAAATTAGTGATTTTTATACTTATAAAATAAATTGTTATTCTTTTTAATGGAAATTTAACATTGATGAACATAGTACACCAACTGGTTCCATTCATGGTTGTTCATATTTATATTGAATTGTTTTATTTATTTTTTTTGTTTCATGTTTTGATGTGATTTATCTATTTTTAAGAATTTAACGTTAATATTTTTATAGATTATTAGCAATTATAATTCATAAATTTTATTTATTGTAATTAAACAATTGTGTAGTTATGTAATTTTGATGTTATAATTTATGAGATTGATTATTTTTTTTTAAATTATATTGTACTTGCAGATAAAAATTGTTCTTACACCAGAAAATATCATTATAGCCGAATCATAGTGCATCATAATTAAATAAATAGTGGTGAAGATAATTATCAGCCTCCACGTTTATATTTAAATTTTGACTTTCCCCTAAAATAATCTACACCTAATACTAATTTATCTAAATACTTATATGGAAAACAAATATTCTTATCTTTAAAACTTGGGTTCATAGTTCATTTTTTTTTTCATATAGATTATTAGGTTCTATAACTGATGGCCAACTGTTTGTCAAATCTGTGTCATTTCTAGAAATTCTGCTGTTCCTAGAAATAGTTTTTGTCTGTTAAAGACAACTAATAGAAACCTGATTCCATTGGATTGGATTTAAAAATGTAATACTTTGTCATTAATAAAATGAGTTTTTATTTCTTGAACTGTTGTAAAACATTTGTTTTGTTTTTTTAAATTGATTCCTTAATTGATAAAAAAGGACTCCTTTTTTTCTAAACGACTGAACAATCAGTTTAGAGTCATGTAACTAACTTGATTAAAACTAGTCCTAGGTTAATATATGGAGTCATATTATGAATCTTTGAATAACTAGAAACCAAGGAAATGAGCAACATGAATAACTACAATGTCAATACAGCCAAAAGTGAGATGACTGATATTAATTTTGTGGGTCTACCACAAAATGTAAACAGGCCAAGTCAGATTTAAACCAGAAAAATGTTTAATCCAAACCTGTGTAACACTCGGGTGCAGTGGTGTGATCATGAATGGTGGTGAAGATATCAATAAGGAACTAATACAGAAGTTGGATCTTATAGGCATTTTCACCAACTCCAGATGTCTACATAGAAAAGCAGTATCCAGAACCATTTAGAAGGACCCCCACAAAATAAATATTAATTAACATGGGGGAAGAATCATTTGCATACCCCCGGGACTACCTTGCTTAATGGCACAATAGAATAGTAAACTCATTATTATATTTCTGTGATGAATAAAAAATATATAATAGTTTAAAAAATTTCGAATATATGATAATCCGTATCTCTAGATATAACAAGTTAAAGTTACCAATAATTAGTTCAAAGCAAGTAGAACACAACTCCCAAGTGGCAATGCCTTCTAGGAGAAGACATTTGGCTACAGTTGACTTGGGCCAAACTTTGTCAGCTAACTTCCTTGCCCACCATGCTATAAGACAGGAGAGTACAATATAGCCTGTGGACACTGTAAGTCCAAACAAGGCTCCCATATCTGCAAAGAACAAAATTAGTTATGATTAAAATAAATAAGTTAACTGTAGAGAAATCCAGAAGGAAGATAGTATACGTGGTAGCAAATAAATCAATAAAAAAATAGTCTTAACCATAGTGCTGACTTTCGATCTTATTTGTAGATCTTCAGGATATCTCAAGGCACTGCACTTGGGAGACAAGAGGATAGGTCATCTCCTAACCGCTCTGTCTGAAGAAGATCTCCAACAAGGGTTAAAACATTGGTATTAGATAGTTAATAAAATAAATTTCTTTCTTTCTTGGCTTTCACTTGAACAAAATTAGTAATAATTTATATGTTTAATCTGTTTGCACCCAAATCAGCTATCTACTGGCTAAGATATTTTTAACAAATATCAACAAAGATATATTTTAAAAAGAGGCCATTTTAAAAAAAATTGAATTTTTAAAAATCTAGAGAAGACATTTTTTAAATTAAGAATAAATTTGAAACAAAATAGGAATTGAGAAAAAAATAGTTGAGAACTCTTATTTCGATATGCATTGAAACACAAGTGGAAATACAGCAATCTAGTACCTATCAGTAATATTTTTTTTAAATATATGTTTTATGAATACCTTACTTACCATTTTTAAAATGTGTGTATATTATTTCAAAATTCTCAAAAATATTTCAAACATATTAACAAAAGAAAATATTTTCATTTTTTTTTTATTTGAATATATAAACTCTGGATGAACCTATTAAATAAAATATTTAAATTTTTCTGCTTTTGTTTTATTTACATTGTTTTTGTATTAAATTATATCTGTTCAGCAGCCCAATTTCTTAAAATAGAACTTAAACTTTATATTTCCAACATTCAAAGCTATACGATGCATGAAAACTGGCTTTCAATTAAATTCAATGTTAGGAGGCAATTAAGCTTAGTATGACAGTGTTGCCAATGAACCTTTAAAAATAGAAACACTTTTCAAATAAAAAAATATTACATAAATTTTTATCATTATTTTGTGATGTTACGAAATATTTCCACTTCATTTATGATCTAATATACCTAAAAAAACAAAAACATAAAAAAGTATGGTTAACATAATCAGTACAATTTTGACAAAATTGTATAAATAAAATAAAAGCATTTATTGTAATAATAGTTCATTTATTGTTCTTGAGGTCAATTTAGCAACCTGTTTTAAGAAGGAGAGGGTCCTGCTAATTATTCTTTGAGGATTATAATTGACCGATTATTGGCGAGATGAATATTTGACAACAATTTCAAAAAATATATTTATTACTAATAATTGATAGTTAATAGTTTATGAACATCCATTAAATCAGTAGAAGATAAAACATATCATATTTTCCAAACATATATATATTATTAACTTGTGCTCATCATTAATTTAAAAACAAAATAAACAAAAACTCATGTTAATAAATCACTTTACCATTCTGTCAATTTTTATCTATTTCAGATATTGATTAAATTTAGTTAAATAATTATCTGGAGTATATTTAAAAATAAATAAATTTATTTCCTAATATTACTAAAATAAAGATTATTAAAAATAAAAGCCAAATTACCTTTGTTCTGCTGGTGCGTTACAACTTAATCCTTCAATTGGACTTTCAACTGAAAATGTACATCTAAAATCACCAGGATGTGTATAAATAAAAGTTAATTTTTGCATAGTTGATATTTTTTAAATTAAATTTTATAATAATTATATAATTTTACAATTCAACCTAACTCTATTAAAAATGTCTTATAATTTTTTATCCTTACAATATAGGTTATTCAAGTTATTGAATAATATTTATAATTATATAAATATGTTTCTATCGATTTTTAATTGCAAAATTTTCACATACCTCCCACAATATTTTCCCACACAAACCTCTACTGGCAACTGTTCCTTTCTAAAATTAGAGATTTATAAATTGTTTCAGTTGGTTTTGATCTTATAACCAATTTGGTGTTTTAATAATGAAGTATTATAAGCAGAATGATTATCAATGACTAAGAATTAAAAACAATGGAAACTTAATGTATAGCCAAATTATTTTTACTTTAATGTTATAATCTCAAGTTGAAATTTAAATGTTTAAATTATTTTTTTGCAATTAAACATATATGTTTTATTTCTTCAGTCATTTAAAGTTATGACCCCTATTAGAAGAATTTGATAAAATAGATTTAAGAAAAAATATTTTGATAAGAAATTCAAATAACTATGTGACTAAAAATTTAAATTAAGTCCATAAAAAGTATGACTACTCTTTGCATCCTTCACATTGCTTTAGATGCTTGAACATTATATGCATAAGATTGATCTGTGAAAAAGTAAGGTTTAAAATAGGGTAGTGATTGGGAAATACCATGCTAAAAAATGTATGCATAATTTATATAAATTCTACAATAAATTGATTTTAATAATTTTTTTAGGCGACAGCTTGGAAATGTCAGTAAATTTCAAAAAATATAATGATAATAATAATATGAAGGATTCTATTTGTGAAACATTTAATTCTGTAAAAATTTCCTTTTTTTTCTTCTTTTCTTGATAAATAATTTGTAATTATACATTTATTTTTACAATTGTGATGGGTAATTGTATCAAATAAAACAAAATTTAAGGTACCTATGAGGAAAATGTTTTGAAATTTGGCATTTGTGAAATTCATATGTCAAACCTTCATGAGATTAACGCCTATTTTATTATTGATAGGATAATTTTAATCAATATAGAGCCTTTTACGAGGAAATGGTAAAAATGTGTTAATTCGAAGTTCCCATTAATCTTTGTATATTGCTAAACAGTTTTAATATATCATTGCTGGTATATACAATGTAACTGATGTAATTATGAAATATATAATTTCACTTTCCTAAGACTCATCGTTTTTGTGCTTGAAATAACACATACAAAGTGATGATATTTTGTGAGACTCGTTTTTTTTTTTTGTTTTGTTTTTTTTCATTAAAGTGACTTTAAAAAGTTTATGTCCCTAGAAAACGCTAATTTGCAAATTTTAACGATCCCAATATTTTCTTTACTATATACATACCTGCTTCAATTATAGGACAACTTTCATTATACTCTTTGTTTTTTTAAATTTATTTATTTCTCATCCACCAATTTTTTTTTCATAACAATTACAATATTTAAATATAATGGTTTTTCACATTAAACATTTATAACTAACAATTACTATATAATTTATAACATTCTATAACCCATAGGTATATTAAGGTTGAATTAAACACAATTGTGCGATGTACATACATCATCGCGCAATTTAATATAAATGCACATGCATTTTCCAGTTTTGGGTTTCTGGGCCTTCATTTATACAAATACAAAAACGATAGGAAACATTAATGGGGATTTTGAGGTATAAGAATGAGTTCAGACTTTGTCAAAATCCCTTCCCACAGCGACTACGACAACAGAGGAGAGTGATTGTGGGGTGACATCGAAGAATGTGTCGGTAAATCTCATAGGCCTTCAGCCCATCAAAAAAAAGTTCATATGTCTCAGTTGATGTATTTTGGGACTGTTGGGAGCTGGAGCTCTTGATATATGATGGTGTTCTTTGCCTTCTGAAGGTTGGCTCCCCTGATAATCCGCCGAAGTATAGAGTTCACGTACGTCTGTAGCTGCTTGATCATATTATAAAGGTGAAGAAAAAAAGTTGCTCTATGATCATTGTTGGTCGTATCACCTTGTTAACGTGTAGGTCTAGCCTCAGCGATGTCAGCAGGTGGTAGGGTCTGTAAACCTCCCGGCTGGCCAGCATCATTATTCTGTTAGTTTTCATCTAAATATATATGTTCCTCGGCTCTTAGTTTATCTTGTGGGATTGAAATTTCTTAATTGAAATATCAAGAATATTATTTGATATATTAAAACGAAAATATAATAGTTCTCCTAGCTAGGAGGTGAGGAATGACGCGGTCAATACACTTTTTCCATTCCAACGGGTCTCGATCAGAACGAAACAAATGTATTAAGCCTCTCCTGTATTATCCTTTAAAAAAATAAGCGACGTGGGAATACACCTAATATATACATAGCGTAATATTATATTCATACATGAATCCTCAATTTTTAAAATTAGTTTTTGAAGGGCAGTTTGTTATATAAAAAAAAAAAAGTGATACCTTACAATTTAAAATAAAACTAGAATGGATTTTTCGGCCTTTATTTAAAAAAACACTTGTCATTTCATGATTATTTTAAATTGCATAAAAAATTAAGCATACAATATGCAAGAGAACGGTATTAATGTACATCAGTGTAGTATGCTTTCATGAAGGACATTATTAGCTTACAATTATCAATATAATTATTATTATTATTAATGTAATTATTAGTTAATTAAATAATTGACTACAGTATCCATATTTCTTAACGGAGAGATACTAAGTTGCTTCTTTGGAGATAACAGTTGTGTAGAATCGATAACAATTTCAAAAGGGTGGGTTGCTAAAAGATACTTGAACTAAAGTATGTAGTTTGTAGAATATTGTAGTAACTAGTGTGTTATTGAAATGAATACATTAGGGCTCAGTGTGATATTTAAAATGGGTTGTTTGTGTTCTAAAGATGACCTAGTTATCGGCAATTCTAAATATTATATTTTAGAAGAACTTGGACAAGGGTAACCTTTGACAGCTGTATCATGCAAGATGTTTTTTCTGTCTGTTTGGCTTGAATTAAAATTATCTATTTCTTGCTTTTCAGAGGGTTTAGCACAGTACTCCTGGTGGAGCATGCCAGGACACGAAAAAGATATGCTGTTAAAAAAATTGTTTGTCATGGCAGGGATGATCAAAAGTGTGCACTGCAAGAAGTTGAATATCATAAATCATTAAATCACCCTAATATCATTCCATGTCTTGAATATAGTGTTTCGGGGTGTCCGGATCCAGTTTTGAACACCACCAGTCAAGTTTTATTATTATTGCCATACTATTCGGTAAGTTATTTGTTCTTTTTCTGTTCTATTATTTAGTGAAAATTTGCTAGGAAATTTTGTTTTTCATACTTCTAGTCATTGTATTAAATTTTTAGAGAGGTACTTTAGGTTACTGTCTAGAAGCAAGGAGCAAAAATAAGCAATATATGGACCAAGGCGACATACTGAGAATGTTTCTTCAAATATGTGATGGTGTGAAAGCATTTCATGATGCCCAACCTATTGCTTTAGCACATAGGGATTTAAAACCTGCCAATATTTTATTGGATGTTGATAACACACCAGTGATAATGGATTTGGGTAATTATCAGCTGCAAAACTAAGTAATATAATATTGATTTCTTTATTTACTGCAACTTATTTATTTTTTTAACCTTCTTTTTGTTAGTTTTGAACACTTTATGTCAGTTCTCAATAGACATTGCTCATTAATTTTTGGAGTGAAGTTACTAAATACCCATTCATTCTAATTAAAAACATTAATTGAACATTTATCCTTCCAAGAAAGTATTCTTACAGGAGCAGTTGTCATGAGAATAACATTGTTTTGTTTTTTTATTCTCAACTGTTATCTTTGTTATAATCCCTTATTCATATACAGATTATAGACTTTATGAGTTAGTTGATAAAAAATGAAAGATAATACTACAAAAATGGATCCTAGTTTTCATTCCTTTTTAACCAAATTTATGGACCTTTTCTCATAGTTAGGGCCATTATTGCATCCATAGCCCGTTGCCAGCCAACCTGTTTATTATCTTAGGCTTAATAACCGGGCAAACGGTTGTTAATATTGGGATATAGAGCTTGGATGCACACACCCGATTACATGCTAGCCGGTTTATAATCCCTACTGCCACTGGGTATCGACAAGGTACAGCCAGGTAACATCCTGAGAGAGCACATTTCTCTGTATATAAAAAACTCATCCAAGATGACATCCAAGCAGTATGTGTGCCAGGGAGAATTAACAACAGGCCTGACGGAATAGCCGTTAACCATCAGCCGGCTATGCATGCAAAGGCTCTAACAAAGACCATATGTTGAACACATTAGCCCTTTGACCTGACTGAAGTCTTTAAGTATTGAATGGTTGGTTAAGACATTCTCAACATCCTTTGGATTTATAGAAAACTCACTTTCTGACAAAGAAATTAATGTCATCCATGCAGGTTTACCTTTTAGATTTACCATATACTTTGGTAGTATTATTTTTTAGTTTTTTCATTTGGTCCATTTATGGTTTGTATGTAAATTAGAGATTATTAGTTGGATGAAAACTATGAGCTGATTAACTATCAAGTTAATCTCATGACTAATGCTGAACATACAATATTTTGTTGGATTAATGATTAATAATTTTTGTTTTTGATCAGGATGTATGGGATTATTGAAATGTAAACATGTATTTGCAATGTTGTGTGTTTAGTAAATTATGTAACAGAAATGTTTCCAATATACTGAGTGTGGAAATGCTTCATTTACCCACTTTATATCAGGAATGGCCAAGTAATATTAGTGCTAACTAATTTTCTTCGGAAAATCAAAATCAATTATCCCATATTTACAAAAACAATATTATTATATTGAAATTGTTTAATGTATTTTTCTCATTACATTTTAAGAAGGCTGTGTAATTAATTTTATATAAATATAAAATATTTCCATATTTATCATTCCCAACTCTTCTTGTAGGATGCGTAAATTAAATTGTAGGTTTCTACAATTGTTTTCAAAGACAATTATGTCGTCGGCAAATGCGAGGATACTAAGGTTGGTTGGCCTAAGGTTTCTAAATCCTAGGTCGTAAGGTCAGTTCCCTCAAGAAAAGATTCATCAGTAAAAAAGAAGTGTCAAAAACACTAAAATCATAGTCTATGAAAATATTTACCGATTCTCTCATATTCAAGTGAATCTTAGACTCTAACTAGAAAGCACAAGAGTCAGCTACAAGCCATGGAGATGAGATGCCTAAGAAGAATGGAGGGGAAGACCAGAAGAGACCGAGTGAGAAGCGTAACAATACGGTCAAACCTGGGACTTCGGCCTGCTCTGGATATCATTGAAGAGCACCAACTGAGATGGTTCGGCCATTTTTCCAGAATGGCAGAAAACTGAGTACTAAAGGCTGTATATGAGACAAGGGTGGAAGGTCTAAGACCATGAGGAAGACCTGGGAAGGCGCTATTCAGGAAGCCTTTGACAGAAGGGGTCTGGAATGAATAAGGAGAAGAAGATTGGTACAGGAGAGAGATTTATGGATCAAGCTTTATAAAAAGGATGCTCACGCCGTTGGCGGTAGAAGAGTAGAAGATTAAATAAATAAAATAAATATTTATGATCTTCTGAAAGCACAACTTTCTTGTTTTTCCTAAGCACTGCTACATTGCATAGGGGTCCTTATTAGTCTCAATTGTTATTACTTTTGGAAGATTTGTAACTTCAATTGATATTATGCCCTCAATTTTTATTCCTCTTTTGAAAATGTTTGAAACCGAATATAGAGGCATAGAAGCATTTCTTGACAAATATTATTCCTGGGAATTTGTTATTATTGATCAAGTAACCTGGATTGTTATCTGGAGAACGTTAAATGATACATTTTAAAATTGAAAAACATATTCTTTCCCATATCTATGGTGTTATTGTTCAACTGCTGTGAATGGCATGATTCACTTAATCAGTACAATAAAACTTGCAAGTGTTTATGCCCAAATAGACACAATGAAGATGTACTGGATAATAACCTTCCAGTTTTTTATTTATCCTCAGTTCCAACTAAAGGCTTGTTTGTTCAATACTAACATGAGGGGAATGAAGAAGTGTTGCTTAGGTCTAGTCTTCACCAATTACATTTAAAAATAAGTTTTTATATTGCTCTGAGAGTTTGATTATATGAAAGGCATCTACTTCAACTATTAATTTAATTTTTTGTCATCATATTTTAAGTTTTTGTTTTCCATTAGTAAATAATAAATATGTTGTAACACAAAATAAGTTGTTATATCGACAAATGGTTTAATAAGGAATATTATTGTGAGTATCTTCCAAGCTTGAGATTTAACTATTCCTAAAACATGATCATTTCATTACTTAGCTACTTGCTTGGTATGAAATCTGTTACTGTAAATGTTGTAGTTAATGTTTATTCAAAATATTGTTCACATTAATATTTTTTATTTTATTAGGATCAGTTGCTCCTGCCTGTGTGAAGGTTTGTGGTAGCACAGAAGCCCAAAGGTTACAAGATTTGGCATCTGAAAGGTGCTCTATGCCGTATCGAGCTCCAGAACTTTTTAATGTTGAAAGTTATTGTATG
Source organism: Piezodorus guildinii (assembly GCA_023052935.1). Taxonomy (NCBI): domain Eukaryota; kingdom Metazoa; phylum Arthropoda; class Insecta; order Hemiptera; family Pentatomidae; genus Piezodorus; species Piezodorus guildinii. The sequence continues at coordinate 106,815,807 of CM041294.1, forward strand.
ATTGATCAGAGAACTGATATTTGGGTAAATTGATTTTATTTATTGATTTTATTAATATTTAATACAGATAAAAAAAAAAAAATCTAGACTTTGATATAACACCTAGTATGATGGTGATCAAATTTATGTTCAATATTATCTTGTGATGAATGACAAAATTAGCCATGATAATGTGATGTACTGAGTATGTATCATCTTTGAAATGATGTTCTGTACTACGCTCTTTTGGAAAAATAAGTTAGTACTTTTGTAAGAGAAATTAGCTGATAAAATTAATCTAAGATCACCTGTGTACGAATTTAGGTTTTAAAATTTATAATAAACTATATATAAATAGAAATAATTAACTAAAATAATCTCTTGAGATTAAGTAGTTTTCATCTATTGTTTTCTAAGTTTTTGTATGCTGGATTTTATTGTGAAAAAATCCTACGATTTTTTAAATCCTTGCCATCTCTTTTTATTACATTTCTATTTTCTGTCATGAACGTATAGTATACTGACAAGACACAGTTCTGATTTTGTTTCAAAGACCATCCCATTTTTCTTTTGACTCAGTTTTCTTGACAGTATAATTTTATAAGGTGGTTTTGTTTGCCGAAAGCTGGAAATATATTCGCTTCATAATTTAAAAACAAATGAAGTTTTTAAAGTTAATCCACTTTTTTCAAAATGTAGTTCAGTGAAGTCTTATTGTTTTATTTTTTGTTATCTGTGTTTGTATCACAGAACTAATATTAACATTATTGAAAATATTAATTCTTTAATTATTAATATTTTCATTGTTTTTTTATTTTAGTCTTTAGGTTGCATGTTATTTGCAATGTGTTACTTTAAATCACCCTATGATACTGTTTACGAGAGAGGAGATTCTGTAGCTTTGGCTGTTATTAGTGGGAGCATAGACTTTCCTACCATTACACCATTTACTCAGGTAGTATTAATTATATTTATTTTTATTTAAATGTTATTTCTATCTTTGTTGTAATTTATATGCTGTCAAATATTTTTATTTGTAAGAATAAATTAAGAGCATTAGTACAAAAATTGTGTTGTTTCATTTATTACATAGAAAGGTAAGTCGAAATATAGCATACAGCTAAGATTTGCTGATTTGAACCTAATTTAGGATATTTTTTTCTCTCTCTTCATGTTATTTCTAGCATTGAGGAGCCTCAATCCAATGTAGTCATTCATCTCGGTCCCTGAACAGCCATGTCCTTGAAGGGTTTTGCCTCTCCACCCTTTTATCTATTGTATTTATTCTTCATGCTTACCTACTTATTCATGCTTACTTCGATGGCTCTACAACTTGTGAAGAGTCAGGGCAAGGTTTTTTTCTTATTCTCCAGGTTCTGTTCTCATACACCGGTCCCAGATCCTTCTTAAGATCTTCCTGTCGAATCTTAATAGGGACGATTCCTGGGCTTTTGTCATCATCCAGCACTCCGACGAATATGTGAGAACCGGTCTCATTAGGGTATTATATATTCTCATCTTTGTTCTTCTGGAGAGAGACTTGCTCCTTAGATACCTCAGAAGTCCGACGCTGTATCTCTGGTTGCTTATTATTGCCTGAGTTTAGTTGTGTTCCGAGAAAAAAAATTGAAATCTTGGCTTTTCTGACTCGATTGTTTTTGAAGATACAGAAAAAATTCTATTGAGTTTTATAATCAGCTCACTGCTATTAATTATAAAACAGAAAACAAATTGAAATATCACCTATATATGTATGTATATATATATATATATATATATATATATATGTGTGATATATATATAGATATATATTTATAGATTTGCTTGTAGCTCAGTTATTTTTGAAGATATAGGAGAATGTGTAGAGAGTTTAAGAATCAGTAAAGCGCGATAATGAAAAAAAAAATTGATCTATATATTGAAGTCACAAATTAGAAGAGATTTGATTCCTACAAAACCTCGGTTATTATTGAAAATAAAAAAAAATTGAAAATATTTTGGAGATCAAGTAACCGTGATGAACAAAGAAAAAAAAAAGTTAATCTCAAGCTTAAACTAATTAAAAAGCTTAAAATTAAATCTCTATAAGTATGTAAAAATAATGGACGTTACGCGGAAGAGAAGGATCGAATTTTATGATCACATTGCATGCATGAACCAAGGAAGGTTTGGTTTTCTTTGACAAAAAGGATATTCACCTACTTTTTCGGAAAGAAGATCAAGGGGGCATGGTTCACGGAGGTGGAAAAGGGTTTGCTGGAGGTAGGGATCACATGGACAGATGTTCGAGATCCTCTTTAAAAAAAAAAACTTGAACGACTCCAAAGTTTCCAGACAAAGCCCAAGCGCAAAACAGGCAAGAGATGGACTGAAGGGTGGAAACAGGAACATGCAGAATGGATGAGACAATACTGAGCCAAAAGAAAACAGTACTAGCTAGGGTCCCAAGTTGGCTGTAACGAAAAAAAAAAAAAAAAATTAATAGAATTATGAGATTGATTTTTAACACAGGTTATCAGGTCACCACAAACCAATCATATTAACTAAAATATTTAAAATATATTATGATATGAAATGGTTTGTTGCAGGAGATGCATGAGCTAATAGCAATGATGTTGAAAGTATCCCCAATGGAGCGGCCTTACATTTATACTGTAATTGAGAAGACTCAAGAGACCCTTCAGAAATACAAAGGTGTTCTGTAACAAAATTATCTATTGTAAATATTGTTAATCTATTTTTGTTACGGGATTTTAATGTTTAAAATGCATTTTAAACTGTTATGTAAATAGTGTTACTATGTTTTTTAATAAAAAGGATATTATGTATATAAAGGCAAGTTGTAAAATAGATAAAAATCCTTAATATAAATCGAGATTTATAATTTGTAATATTTATGAATTGTGAGCATATCTTAATGAGCCTTTTATTCATGTGTTTTCAAAGTGGTATGCTTGTTTATATTTATGAAGTTTAATGTATATTGGTTATTTTTTTGTAATACAAGGATGCTCCTATAATTGATGACTTGAAATAATTGCTTTTCAAATTCATAATTTGAATTATTGAAAGATTTTTAGATAAGATAAATTTATCTAGGACTTTCTGACGCTATTGGGTAGAGGTTTATTATAATCCCTCTTGCATTCAGGCTTCATGAATTTTTATGTCAGTATTACTTTTCAAAGAATAAATATGAATGAGAAATAATGGATTGATTTTCTGAAAAATTATGATGAAATTCTCACTTTTTTTTTTTTTATTTTTGACGATTGTTTCTATTTGATAATACATCCTTTATAATATATTTACTTTATAATTTTGATTGATTGAAGCATTTGAATTTGAGAGAAACAATACAAAAACATGTTAAAAAGTTTTGATGAAATGCTTAGATTAGTTTAAATTTGATACATTTTATTTTAAAATATTTTAATGATATGAGTATCTTACAGGTAATTAAGGATCATGAAACTAAGAAGTATTACATTTTTTAAATAAGAAACTTACATATTATGATCAACATAAAAATTTAAAAAATGGGCCTCTAATTTTTAAATGGTTTCCTTCCAATCCAGTGTAGGTGGAAATGAAATGAATAACTGTGTGTCTCAGAAGGATTTAAGGTTTTTAAAATTAAAAAAAAAAAAAATTGAAGACAGTAATAAATCAAAAGCATAGAAAATTAATGAAATCGGAAGATGCTTGTGTTTCATTATGCGATATTTTTGAAAACTTGAAGAATTAAAACTTAAAATGTGTATTATCCATGCTAATCATGAAAAAGAACATATGTTTTTTAATACACAAAATTTAAAATAAAATTAATAATGTTTTTATTAACATATTTTAGTTTTAAAAATATCGAAGGCTAGAGTGCTGCCAATGAGCAGTTTCTCTTCATGTTTTTGTTCATGTATTTTATCATTAAGCAACATATTTACTTGTTATATTAAAATATACAGTTGTAAATTTCAATAAAATAAATAATAAAAAAATATTGAAGGCACTGATGGGTGTCTCACTTAAAATGAAATTTACATTGTTTAAAATTTGTGTTAATGTTGTGATTGTGCTTCCTTGTGAAATATGATAAGTTGTGAGATCACAACCGAATTATATTTTCTTAACTAGAGTATTCAATTTGTGAAGCTGATTTTACATTTGTCTGACAACTTAATAAGTTAGCATGGTGAATTTATTATTCTATTTTGATTGACTAATAATTAAGTTTTAATAATGAGTGATAATGAAATGTAATGAATGCTCGATGGATTTATTGTTTGAAAGATTACCTGATATTTTTTAAAAATTTATTCAAAAAACAAGATATGCATTACATTTTTTCATGATTACATCATATTATATGTATATGTCCATGAATATTATTTATTCTGAATTAATGATGAAATTGTTGATTTTTTTTTTCGTTTTTATATGCCATAAATTAGGTTTGCTATTTTTAAATGTTAATATTGATAATTAAAAAAGAATCTGCTTTACTTGCTTATTTGTGACTTAAGAGCTTTTTCACATTGAGAGGTTGTAAATCAAATGATAATTTAACTTTCATATTATGTTAAATATTTTGATTATTTTAAAACTACTTATTTATTTCCTTATAAATGTGGAAAGTAGTGGTGTTTTAAGTAAAAAAATTACTTAAGTTTGTTTTATTCACTATATTTTAATTTTTGTTTTTAATTTCATGTGTGTATTCTATAAAAATTCCATTGATTTAATAAAATAAAATGACAATTACATTCATTCTTGTATTTAAAATATGGAAATTGCCAATGTCAAATGTTGAAATTTCTCAGTAGTTATTTAAATTTAATTGAAGTAAAATATAAATTACGTTTTGCTCTGGTCTGACCTGAACCAAAGATCTTTAAACAAATAAAAATAAATAAATATTATTTTTTTATGCCATAAATTTTTTGTTATTTTCCAATTTTTTATTTTTATTTAATTTTTAGTATAAACTGTTTGACTGAAATACTCTCATTATTAGATAAATAAAACTTTTTTTTTTAATTTAAGGAATTTACATTACGGTTTGACAGCAACTTAAATAATAAAGTAAAATTAGTACAACATCCATCCCTCCGATAGGCACAAATATATATCTATGTAATTAAAGGGTTGCAGAGCTGAATCCTGTTCTCATTTTAAGTGATTTAATCTTACTTGATATTTTTATAGGACGAATTAATCATGTGAATCGAGGGATGGGTGTACACTGTGTGAATCAATACTGTTATTTCAAAAGAATTGGTGTAACTATATTTTAATAATTGAGGTTTTTGGATAAATCAGTTTTTAAAGTTCTTTAGTTTCTATTTACCTCCTATATATTTAGTTAATGTTTTAAAAAAGTAACAAAAAAAAAAAATGTTTAATATGCATTGATTGTCATACATATCATATTTTTATGAACTTTGTATATTTAGAATTAGCATATGAAATTTGTTTTAAAATAACTACTAATTTATATTTTAATAAATTTATTGTTATTTTAAAATATAGTGCTTGGATCAACATCTATTCCTTTTACTATATTATTATTATTATTTCTACATTATTCCTTTTGCAATTCCTATTTGAAGAAAAATTGTAAAGAAAAAGAGGGAAGCAGCTTTTAGTTGCATTACTGTAAATTTAAAAATATCTCTTAAACTTCTTGGCATTTGCTTAAAAAATTTGGATGATATGGCTATGCTAAAAATTATTAAACTAAAAAATATTTTAATCACAGATATTGATAGGTTAAAAAAGAATTTATTATTGAACTTTGATTGGTTTAATATAAAATATACTGTGAATAATAATTAACTATATATTCTATTATTACTTCAGTAAATTTGGACCATAAGTATTAACTTGATTGTTCATGGCAAAAATAAAAAAACTTTGCCTAATTTAACCTTTTTTGATTTATTACCTTAATTTATTTATATTAAGAAATATTTAACTTCTGAAGATAAAAAAATTTAATTATTTTATAATTAATAATGTAAAGGGAGGTAAGTAATGAATATAAAAAGGCCATTAATGGATTCGTAATAGAATAATGGAAGGCTAATCCTGTTTTACTGTTGTTTGGAAAAATGAAAAATACATTTATTTTAAGTTATTTATCTATCTTAGCTTATGTATAGGAGTGAAATGTGGGCCTGTTAAAACAAACACCTAAGCTTTTGAAATAAGGTGCTTTCAAAGATTTTTCAGCCAGATCAGGAAGGACAGGATCAGAAATGAAAAAATCAGAAAGGACCTTGTCTAACTGACGGATTTTCTAAAAAAGAGACACTTGAGATGGTTTAGGCATCTGTTGTAATGGAACAATACCATGAACACTGAAAATTCATGAATGCCAGACACATAGGAAAGGTTTCGAGAGGAAGGCCAAGATTAACATGGACGGATCACATCTTAGGGTTGAAAACAGGTATCCATCTAAGGAACATGATGACCCTAGCACTGGATCGCAGAATCTGGAATTTATGGATTGCGACACCTCCACACTGAAAGGCATAAAGGAGGAAGAGAAAAAATATTTCCATTACTCTTTTCCTGTTTTGCAGAGTAGGAATTCCCTCTGTAAAGTTTGGATCACGGATCTCTCTCATGTTATAGTCCACATTTTCTGAATGACTCTCTTACACCTCCTACCCCCCAGGTGTTCTAAGATCTTATAGGTCATCCTTGTAGTTTTTTTCCCAATTCATTCCGAGGAGATATCCTTATCAATTTAATTTATGTTTCTATAGAATTGTTTCTAATGCTTAGACCTTTATATTTAACCTGATAGTCATATTACACATCCTGTCTTTCCTGGTCTTCCCTTTGACTTTTCTTAGGTACTGTATCTTCACTGCTTGGATCTGTTTTCTATGTTTTGATGTGAGGATCTGTGACTAAGGACTAGATTTCATGAAAAATTCTTCCAGCTGCTCCTAATCTCTTCAATACTTTCACATCAATATCATCATTTTCATTTAGCAATCCATGCAAGTGATAAGACAATGGATTCTTTTACAATCAATACATATCTTTCTTTCCATGATACAATTTCAATCCTGTGGTTCATTTTCGTTTTTAAGTTTTGGATGTTATGCCTTATTTTCTTTGGTAATTTTTTTTTATTAGCCTTACTGCTTCAAGAAGAGCCTATTTTCCTGCCCTAATATTTAAACACTGCCATCGCTTATATGAAACTTATCCTTGAGTATTCTTATCTATGCCCTTATTTCTATTCCTCAATAAATAGCAAAATATAAGAAGTAAATTCTACATATATTTTATTTGGAATAAGTTCATTTCAAAGTATTGACAATGGATTAAATTAAAAGTGTGTGGTGATTTATTATTTATTAAAACAGTATAAATTTATTGTTTCGTAACGATTTATGAAATTAATTACCTTTATTAATCACATTGCGCATGAAATTCCTGATTTCATTTGGTATTTCTATTTTAAGAAAACATATCATAAATACTTATTATAATCTTTGAATTTAAAAGTTTCATAAATTGTGATTGGTAAATAAACTTTACAAATTAGTTATTGAACTTACATAGAAGAAAGTGGTAGTAATAATTCTAATCATTTAGAGCCCATTAATGAATATTTAATTTTATATCAGAAATTTTAATACGTTTTGTATTTTATGAGTGTAAAATGACACCTGTAATTGCCTTTTTGTTGAGTATTTTAGGTAATAATATTTTATGACCAATTTTTTTTGTGGGACAGTGTCTAGTGAAGCAATATTATATATTTGTAGGTCTTTTTTTATTTTATTTATTATTTATCATTGTTGTTTTACCTGTTGAGAATATGAATGGTTATTTATTATTCTAATAAGGTGGAATTTTTCTTTATAAATGGTTAAATATTAATAAAACAGAAGTATCTTTTCACAATTATTCTTGAATATGCCAATGAAGAAGAGTGATGGTGTAATTTGAATTTTTATCATGTCATGGTTCAGGCTTACTGTGATGGTCATACATATGTATCTGTATGATTTACAGATTATCAAAATATTTGAAATTAGTTATGAATGTCCCACTCTGACCCGTCCCATGTTGAAGCAAATATGACAAAGAAGCTAGGAATTCAAACATTGAGAGAACAGGAATACAATAGAAAAATTTGTATTCAGAAGAAATGGTTATAAATCGACGAGCCAATGAGAAGGCAGTGAGATTGTGACGTAATGGCGGCTTTCAGTTAGTCGCCAAGTCGGAGGAGGTTCATTCCTGTGTCGACGTATGTTCTCTGTTAGTTCACTCGGCTCCTCGTATTGTTTCTCAACATTATCGCCCTTCTACTAAAAGGTAAATAGATTTCTATTTCTTAGCTATTAGTCAGCAAATAGTAGCTTATCAATTGATTCTCATGGATCAGGTTACTGTGTACTTTCGTATGTAAGGTATTTCCTGGAATGTATATACAGCATTAGTTATGCCATTTATGACAAAAAAGAATTTAAGTTTAGTATAAAATGAAGTGTATTAATTGCAATTACTAAAGATGTTTAGGAAGACGCTTTACAAGTGATCGGTGAGGTTATTTTCGTGTGCTTTTAGTTTGATATACGTGATATGAACGTCATCCTCTTTATTAGCACATTATCGTGTTGCTTTTCAGTAAGGTGTTATGACTTTATAATTTTTGTTCATTTATCGTGATATTGATTTTCGGTGTTTATATATTCCGGTTGTACTGTGTTACGTATTTACTCGTATTGTTTCTGTTATTTGACCATTCATGATATCATTTTTAATTATTTATCGTAATGTTGTACTTAATAATATCACAAACTGATCATTTACTAATATTACTCCCCTAGCTCCGTTAAATATGACTATTATGAGTATATCTCAAGATTACATTTGGTGAAAGTTGTGTATTTATTTGTTTTGCTTTAGAAAGTTTCTTAGTTGTGTGTGGGGCTGTTCACCGTAAGTTTCTATTATCTTCGTTGCTACTATCAACAATCTGATAAGTATAATGTCTTATCAATTGATTATTCAGGGCTATTTGTTTATTACTGTTGACATCTCGGCATATGATTGAACATTTTTAAGTTCTATGATAGTGTCAGTAATACATTATTCGTTTTGCCACCGCATTTACTTGTCACAAGGACAGCTAGATATTTAACGGGTATGTGGGGAAGTTTTTTCCTTCTTTTTTTTATTTTAATCTTATTTGTCCAAGTTTTGTTTATGTGTCCTTTGCCTTATCAGTAGTAAGCGACGTCACTGCGGTCTGCCCTCGAATATGCTTCACAAGCCGCTACCTACCTGATACCGTCCGAGCTATTTAAATACAATACTATTGCGTTTTCTGTTTTATCAAAATTCTTCCTGCTTTTCAGAAGAACTGTTCTGATAACATAAGTTTTTTAGAAGATTTATTGAGCCCATGTTGTTTATTCATATTTATTGAATTAAACTGTTCTTTCTCTCTTGTTTATTTGTTCAGTTGTTTTTATGTGTTTACTGAAACGAAAATGCTTTGGGCTGTAGTCATTATTTGTGCATGTGGTATATGGTTAGTTTTGACTATAGTTAAATTTTATGGTGTAGTTAAAAGTCTGAATTTTTTTTTTATTTAGCTTTAAGTCGGAATGCCTCGCTTTGTAATACTTTTTATTAACTGTAATATTTTAATTCTTCTTTAATTTGGAGTAACAATTATAAAAGTTTATTGTAAATCATTGTCAAAAGTTGGTACACGATATTTTACATCAACAACGTATTCTCTTTGAACCAGGTCAATTTTTTTTTTTTTTATCGTTCTTTAAATTATTATTATTGCTAACAAAAGTTGTCAATTATAAATATTTTATCTCATGTGTACTTTTTGTCAATTGAATGTGCATTACGTTTATTTAATAGTAATACTTCTAATCAAAGTATATAACAAACTTTTAATTATTGTAATACCTTGATTATAAATTGTATTCCTTCTTGGCACGTTCAGTCATACAGAATTTCTTAATTAATATTCAAGATTTTTTTTTTTTTATAATCTTACAATTCTTATTAGTTAAACGTGATCACATAATTTTCTTAGATTTTTACGTCTTTATTGATCAAATTTTATAAATATAAATTTCACGAAAGCTACAAACAGCGAAAACTTATGAATTATTTTGATTGAACTAATAAATCTAATTATTTATCTAACGCAGATTAATAAGTAGTGTACTGTTCGTTTCATATAATTTCGATTTTATTTTGTATTGAACTATTAAATGGTAATGAAGTAAAAATATTTTTTTAATTTTGATTTGTTAGTTAACGTTTGACTTTCACTATTTATTTTTCTTGAAGTCTTAGAACAATTATAAAAACTTAAGCAGAACTGACAAATTAAAACGGTGAAAAAATATTATGATTGCTGATAGTTATTTTTGTGAATATAGGTCATTGGCTTTCTTGAACTATCTTAATAGCTAGGAGGTTGCATGTCTACTTAAAGCTCATCGTCCGATTGTTAATATTCAACTAAATTAAATAAGTTATTTTTGTTTTTACTCTATGTTGTTTTATTTTATTATGTATCTAATTTAGTTTCACTTGCAAATGATTTTTTCGTACCTGTGTAAATGTTACGAGGCCTCAAAACTTTAGAAATGAAAGATTTTATTTCACTTACTTGTTAGGAATCTATGGATTTTATTTCTCGTTTAAATTAAGGAAAATATAATAATAGATTAAATAGAGCAAATTTTATATCCTAATAAATTAAAATTTCTGTTCTTTAAATTTAATAATATTTTTATTTCACTGAATATATTTACATATTTTATCTTTGTATTTTACAGGCAAATCCTATTAAACAATGTTGAAAATTAACTTTCATAAATATGTAACAAAGTCTAATTTTATTTTTAGAAATTCCATATTATGCTTGAATTGTTGTCTAAAGTGTTAATTTTTTTTACTGTAGTTTATTGTACTGTTTTTAAAAATTTTATTTACGTTTTATGAAGAACACAATTAACTTAACTACAACACGTGTTACGTATTGGGAATAATCGTCTTACAAATTTTATTTTATTAAACAATTAAATTATCAGTATTGATAACTGATGTATTTTAAACGTTTTGAATATGTCCATTTGCGTATTAGATAACTATTTCGAAATTTTTTAAGATAAAGATTTTATTTTAATCAAACTTGTTGGAAATCAATAAACAATTAATTAATATTTATTTTGAAAATTAGTAGAAACCTTAACATAAATACAGGTTATAGGCCAGTCAATAAAGATCAAAACCACCTGTTGCTGCAGCTTAATGGGGTTAAGCTAAATTTTGAATTTGTGTTTAACTCTGGTCAGGTATTTGTTTTATTAAAATTTCTCACTTCTGTGCTTTGGAGTCCCTTTCCTCTACATTTTTGTCGAGTCTTACATTATGTTCTTCGTATTACTAATAAGTCCAGAAATAGTTTTCCTGGCGATTTTTTGTATTGTTGCAAATAAATTATTCTGTAAATTATATTTTTAATTTAAAATTTTTGTACTAGTTTATGAAATAAGTTAGTAAATATTGATTTTCTCGATCAGACTTGATTTTTTTGTTGTGTAGTTAATAATAAAAGGTGCATTACTTCCGACTTCGTCGTTTGCTTCACTAAGCGGAAATCGGATTTCACACTTTTTTCTTCTAATTGTTACATTGAAATTACCATTTTTATTCAAATTTTATTAATTACTGAATGTTTAACATTAGGATAAAGGTGTTCTCCCATTTTGTAATAATTCGCAATTATTTCATTACGACACATTACATTATGTTTTAGTCCTTAAAGCTTTTATTTTGGTTCGTGATCAAATTTTTAGTTTAGTCTTCCATAAAACCTGAAAACATCCCATAAATGCTAACGGAATGTGTTACTTATATTCCAGAATGAGAATATTTTTTTGCCTACTTTATATAGACAACTGAGAGACTAGTTGAATTTCTCCTGAAGTGAAAGGGCAAGCAAACCTGATAGAATTCGTTATCTAATATAACGATTTCTTTTGTAAGTTTATTCAGTGGTTCAATTAATTCAATCTTGCACTACTCAATCCCATGTTATAGAATACTTTACTCTGTACTCATATCATGCTGCTCTTGTTTTTGTATGTACATCCACAATTTTCTTATAATGTTCAGTCACCTCGGAACCCAAACAATCCGGCAATTTATAATCAAAAATATTTAGTTACCAATATTTTACGTAATTAGAAATTACCGCGTTACGAAAAAATAATTTAAAAAATAAGTATTTTTACTGTGTTTACATATATGTTATCTTTACCTTTAAATTCTTTTATTCATTTTTTATAATCTCCATTATTATACAATAAACAAGAATAAATCAAATAATGCAACAGTACAGGCCTTTTAGAGCTAACACTATCTTATGAAGTATTTCAAGTTGAACATTCCGCATTCCACTGTATGTGGTGGTTGCAACTGCAAAATACGTCGTATTCCACTGGTGTCAAAACGAATACAGGCCGTATCCCACTGGTGTGAAAACTAATACGGACCGTATTCCACTGGTGTAAAAACAAATACTATATTCCATTCCTGTACTAGTCAATATGTAAGCATTTGCAGGCGTGAATTCGAATACGGTTGTATTATATCTTATATTAAATGCCATAGAATTAATGTTTATAATTTTTTTTTTAATATGATTCTAATATTGTTGCAATAACTTCTTTAAATACGAATATTTATTTATTTACATTTATCAACCCTCATACATTTCTTTTCTCTATCATGGGATAATTCCCGATGCCTAGTTCTAAGGGGCCTTGATATTACTTCTTATCTTCAAACAAAGTTAACATTGAAAACAGAATTATACTGAATTTAGATGGGAGCATTCATTTTAGATCAAATTACTAAAAATATTAAATTAATAATAAAATTATAATATAGTTCTAAACGATAATAACTAAAGTTTTATGGGATTATCATCACTCCCAATTACATAAGTACTTTAATTGCGCTTTTTTTCAGGTCATTGTGACCCATAAGTTACTAAATAAATTAAAACTTTTAATTTTTTGGAATATCAGCAAACTCCTTTTTTAGAACGCAGAAACATAATCATGAAAAACCAATGAGTCATTCCATACCTGGAGTACCTAAACAATTAACAGTAAATGCTTAAAATTCACCATTTTACATATTATGGGATGCATATTTTTTTATTTTCAGATGGTTGGTTTGAAATGTCAAAATATATACTGAACTTTACTTTCAATATACATTTTAAGATCAAGAAAAATATATCAAACGGATAATATTTCTTTTTTTTAATATAATTTATATATACATTACTGCATTTATGTTTTTCATTTTCTCCAAATTAATATATTTTAAGAACTATTTGTTGAATTAATTCAGTATAGAGAAAAGAGCTGTATGAGAGATGATGTATATAAATAGATAGATATTTGTATTTAAAGAAGTTATTGCTACAATATTTGAATCATATTAAAAAATAATAAACCAAAAAAATTCATAAATATTAAATTTTATGGCATTTAATATAAGATATAATACAACCGTATTCGAATTCACGCTTGCAAATGCGTACATATCAACTTGTACAGGAACGAAATACGGTATTCGTCTTTACACCAGTGGAATACGCCCGTATTCCTTTGCATACCTGTAAAATACGTTGTATTCCTGTCCACATTAGTGAATATATTCGTATTTGTATTTTCGAATGCGATTTTGCCCATCTCTGGTACTCAGGCACTGGGAGTAGCTGGAACTTCTCATGAATGTGGTATTTCATGCCCTTTGGAATGAAGTGCCACGGACGATCCGTCGGAGGACGGAGTTCTTGTAGCTCTGCAGACTCATAATATTTTAAGGAAGGGGTATTTATTTATCAACCATTAGGCTTGATCGTCTTATATATCTAGACGATAGAAACCTTATTATTTGCAAATAATTTACCATGGTAACTTTAATGGGCAACATTGAAATTTATTCATATTGTTATTTGTGTCAACTATGGGTCGACTTCGGATTCCGGAAACCCCTCCCACCCTTAGGTCCTCACAGTTCCATAAAAGAGGTATCTTTCTGATCTTCAGGTTTTGAAAAAAAAATTGTAAATGAACATGTTTCTTGTTCGATAGCAAAGTCAAGAAACTATTTCCCTAACAATTTTTCAGCTCCTTTATGTGCTGTACGGAGAAAATAATTGCAAAACGTTTACTTTAAAAAACTTAAGGCTCTTGTTCACATGTCACAAGGTTATATATGCTAAATTTAATATCTTGAGAACGATTAGAACTAACTGCATCACTTGTAAGTAAATATGATATGTAGCACGTGGTAGAATAAAATGGTCCTCTCATGTCAGCGGCTTATCTGCACCTGCACATAACACGAAATTATTCTAAATGCACAAATTGATTGAATTATTATATTTTAACTGATAAATTCCGTTTCGACAGGAGAGTTATATATCTACACGTCTGCCTGAACAAGATCACACACTAATTTAAATTGTCCGTCCTAAGACATTCCACTCCGTAGCATATAGAATACTATGGCATAGGTTTATCGACCTTGAGCGTTCACTGTCATATTTATTCATTCAATTTATAATTCATTCGGTCATTATTAAGTTTATTAACGTCTATGCTTCCTTGTGAAAGTTATATTGTTATGTCATGCGTGGATCGACTCTTGGGTCGGGAAACCCTACTGCTTTTGAAAAGTCCGGGACCGAAAAACATTCTGTACCTATACAACTCATGAAGGTCATAATGCTTCAAAGAGAAAACATATTTATGTTATATTAATGAATTCTAAAATTAAAACATTTTAAATCCTTAACTATCTTTCCTATCTCAGTAAACCTACAAGATAACGGTGCGCTCATTTATAAATCATAAGATCTGACAAAGATAGGAGAAGTTAATGCAAATCAGAGGCAATACATCTTAGATCGGAATATGAGAGGGAAAAAACAAAAACAAAAAACTTAACCTTCCTCAAAACGTCATATTTTTTTCATCTATTGATGTCTTTATAAAAGTTAAAAAAAAAAAAAAAAAAAATGTACCTATACAACTTATGAAAGGTTTTTTGCTCAGTATATATAGAAGGCGAATGGGCCGATGTTACTCTCAATGTCAATCAGCCGCCGAATGTTTTACAAAATTTGGGTACTCGCTTTATAAAGCCTGTGTTTGTTCAAGACGTTCTCCCTTCCCTAGGGTCTCCGTCAGCTTATATAGCTTTTTTCAGTCAAATTCATAATTTTTTCAGTCAAATTCATAATTTTTTCAATCAAATTCATAATTTTTTCAGTCAAATTCATAATTTTTTCAGTCAAATTCATAATTTTTTCAGTCAAATTCATAATTTTTTCAATCAAATTCATAATTTTTTCAGTCAATTTCATAATTTCTTGTACCCATTTTATAAAGTTAATTTAATGAAGTTTTGCTACCAAGAACTTAACATTTTTATTAAATCTCGTTGTTGTTTATCCATTTATCGTCACTTAATGTTACTGTGCTTAATCCGACGGTGCAGCGGGAGTCCTAAGTTTTGCCTACCCAGGTTTACTCCCTAAAAGCAAATATAGGGCGATCTGATAGGTATGAACTAGTGATCTAGTGGATATAAGGATGTTATGCTAGCCACTGCACCACAGGTGACCCTCGATGCATTCAACAAAGTGTTTGAATCTGCCGGGTTTGAACCCGTGCCCTTAGACATATTAATCCTTAACACCTTTTTGAATGCATAAAGGGTCACCTGTGGAGTAGTGGCTAGCATAACAGCTCTCTATGCTTAAGGTCGAAAGTTCAAAACCAGCATATGGCTATATATTTGCTTTTAGGGAGTAAAAATCCATGATTATTTCGTCCTTTAAAAGAGGCTGTTTTGCTAGCCACTACTCCACAGGTGATCCTGGATGTATTCAGCAAGGAGTTAAAGATTAATATGTCCAAAGTCACGTGTTTCAATCCGGCAGATTCAAACATCTTGTTGAATGCATTTAGGGTCACCTGTGGAGTAGTGGCTAGCATAACAGCCTTCTATGCGTAAGGTCGCAAGTCTAAAACCAGCAGATTCTCCTATATTTGTGCACCACAGATGACTCTTAAAAGATTTAATAAGTGGAACTCGTAAAAGATCCCTAATTTTTGTCTACCCAGGTTTACTCTTAAGCAAAACAGCCTCTTTTAAAGGACGAAATAATCATGGATTTTTACTCCCTAAAAGCAAATATATAGCCATATGCTGGTTTTGAACTTTCGACCTTAAGCATAGAGAGCTGTTATGCTAGCCACTACTCCACAGGTGACCCTTTATGCATTCAAAAAGGTGTTAAGGATTAATATGTCTAAGGGCACGGGTTCAAACCCGGCAGATTCAAACACTTTGTTGAATGCATCGAGGGTCACCTGTGGTGCAGTGGCTAGCATAACATCCTTATATCCACTAGATCACTAGTTCATACCTATCAGATCGCCCTATATTTGCTTTTAGGGAGTAAACCTGGGTAGGCAAAACTTAGGACTCCCGCTGCACCGTCGGATTAAGCACAGTAACATTAAGTGACGATAAATGGATAAACAACAACGAGATTTAATAAAAATGTTAAGTTCTTGGTAGCAAAACTTCATTAAATTAACTTTATAAAATGGGTACAAGAAATTATGAAATTGACTGAAAAAATTATGAATTTGATTGAAAAAATTATGAATTTGACTGAAAAAATTATGAATTTGACTGAAAAAATTATGAATTTGACTGAAAAAATTATGAATTTGATTGAAAAAATTATGAATTTGACTGAAAAAATTATGAATTTGACTGAAAAAAGCTATATTATATAATAGGGGTACTCACGACGTTTGCTATAGCAAGCTTTTTGTGCTATTTTGCTAAACCCGTCGAGTTTCTACAACTTCTTTTCTAGGGGTACTCACTACGTTTGCTATTGCGATTTTTTGTAGCATGAAAGCCAAGTTCCATCGTTCACGATAACCCTATTATAAGACTATTGTATATTGCTAAAGAGACAAGCCCGTTACCTACAGGTGGTATTTGGCAACTTTATACGTTTGTATAAAGTATATACAAATATACCTAGTAATTTAATTGTACAAGAAATATACCTAGTATGTTTCTACTGCTGGGCATGCGCAGTCGGAAGACATTTTATTTTTGTAACCTCGTTTGTTTGTAACCTGTTGGTTGATAACTTATAAAGTAGTGTTAAGCTTCTATTTTCTTATTTTTCAATAGTTTATTTCACTTATTATGTCTAAAAGTTGTCAAGAAAAAAGATTATTGAACTTTTGGCATATGATTGCTCAGTAGAACTTTTAGATTGTGATTTGGTAGAAGTAAAGAATGAGATTATAGAAGACTGTGTAGAGAATATTATGCTTTAGGTCTTCTTTACCTTTCGAATTGGCTCTATATTAAAATTTAAAGATATGTAAAATCAGTTTTACCAAATTTAGATGACATTTTGTTTAAAGCACTCTTACAAGTGAATTTCTTTCACCATTTAATAATATATTGAAGACGACCAAGTGTTCATTCTAAAATTGCCAATTGTTTGATGTTATTGATGGAGACACAATTAGTAAAGACACTAGACGTGTATTTTAAGCAATTATGAAAGAAAAAAAAGTAAATATCCTTTTTGGCTTAGTGAAAGTGAATGTAAACATGAAGAAATAGGAGACCCTTTTTGTTATCTTTCCAAACCAACAGATTAAATTGGCCCTGTAATTACAACTTTTAATACCCATTAAAATATAAATTTTAATTTAACAATAAATATTTATTACTCTTTAAACATTCAATTTATAATTAATAAAAGTAAATTATTGTTACTTGCATTTTCATTTCTGTTCTGTGTGTATAGATATATAACGCAAAGTTAGATCAGCAACACTTCCTTATACAGATTATACATGTACTTTTGATATAATATATTTAATTAATTTTATTTATTTTTGTTAATAAACTTTTTTTTAAAAAGTATTTCCTTTATTTACTATCGTATGCCAATGCTCCATAAAAAAAAAGTTAAATTAGAGTTTAATTCTAGGCACTATTTAAATTCTATAATTTACTATAACATGTAGGTTTGTTATAAATTTTATAATTAAGTTTTGATAGGAAATTATAATTTAGAACAAAATGTAGTTAAAATGAAAAAAAGTTGCAATTATATTGTTATTATTTTATATTATACAAGTGATTCAGTGCAGAATTCACACAGTTAAATAATGAAGAATACTTAAAACCTTGTACGGATTGGAAGTTTATGAAATCTTAGACCTGTTAATACTGGCAATAACTATAATTATTTTAGATGCATTTGCAAACTCTTAATAAAGTTCTGTAATAATAAATAAATACCTTCTTTTTTTTTTTTTAATTGAATCGGTTCTTGACCTAATTTATCCAGCATAAGACATATATTTGATGATGTTTAAGTTATTTACATTTGTGACACAAATAAATAACTTCAAGAAGAGAGATTTGCTGTATTCATGTGTAAATCTTAATACAAGACAATGATAACGAAGTGATAGCCTCATATGTTTTTTTTTTTTAATTTGTACCAAACTAGTTTTATAATTATTAATATAGGGTAAATTGATAGAACTAGGAAATTAAACACAAACACAGGATTAAAACTTCTTTATTAATATAAAATAATAATTTAAACAGTATTAAAGATAACTTCACACTATTGTATACTATTATTACATCATGTTGAACACATAGAGTAGTAACGGAGTCCGAACTTGTGTTTTATTGAATCTATTCTAAATAAGGTAAGACTTATCATTTTACATTTAACATAAAGTAGTTGGTTTTAAATAAGTGAATCACTATACAAGATGAAATGTAAAATGAAAAAGGACTTGCAAATTCTGTTCAATTATTAATTTTAAATTTACTGAATGCTAAGCCGCTGCTTCAGCAGTCCACAAATTTCCTTATTGCAAAGGAAATGCAGATGGCAAATTAAATTTTAAGTCAAATTTCTTGTTTTTAATAAATAATAAATAAATTTACTGCAATTGTTTCTTATGGACAGTCAGAGTATATATTTTTGAGTTACCAGTTACTACTAAATATTTAGGTCAATACATATATGATATAAAATAAGTAAATTCATATTAATTTTATAATCATAAACAACAGAACTATTGAAATGAAGAACTGTGATGGGTTTAGGCCAAACTGGTTATAATAAGTTATTAATATTAATTTTGTTTTATTCACTTAACAAAGGGATTGTTCCTTCCTCGTTAAATGCTCTTTAAAAAACAAATCCTTTTTTCCCCTGTCCCATTGGAGTACTAGTTCATCCTTATACTTCTGGTATATCAATCTTTGCAGCTTACAACGAAGTTTATGTTCATCTCTTTGTTGTTTTGTATCTTATATTATGAGAAATATGCATCTTTTCTTGTGACCAAGGAAAGAATAGACAAAAGTGATAAGGCATATAATTTTATAACTTAATGTGTCTCTTCCTTTACCAGAAATTAAAATAGGAAAAATTAAAGCTTTGATAATTATTGTTTATGTTTATCTCTGAAAGGTTAAATATGAAAGAGTGGAGTATGATTATGTCGACTATTAATAGAGTTGCTTTTTTAAAATGAAAATTAACCCTTAACTATTGATAAATGTATATCCAGAAAAGGGACATTAAAGTAAATATCCTGTCTATTATTCTTATCAGAAGATTGTAGCAAACAGAACCACTATAACTTAAGGTGTACAATAATTTGAAAAGGACTTAACTATTTGCTCTGGTAATTGTGACTCACTTATTAAAAATCTTCATCTTTATGATAAATATCGAATCATAAATCTTACCTACTTTGATTTCACTTGTTTTTAAATTGTTTAAAACACCAGACACTCATAAACAACTTAACTTAAAGAAACTACATATATACATAGGATCGCAACCTAGCAAAACCTTCCTTAAAAGTTGGAGGTTTTGTAGGTAGCTTAGTTCACTTAATTGACACGTCAGCAGCACACCGCTGGAATTTTCCATCTAGAGGAGTTTCCAGTTAAATGAAAGAATTTTAGTTTGATGGGGCACTGGCACAACAATAGCAATAGCAATTCTGAGTAGCAGACCTCAGCCTATGCTACAGAAGAGTGCTATTGTGCTATTGGCCACCACATTTCTAACTTATGCAATCGTTATTTTCACATATTAGACTCTTTTTTTTTTTTAATCATTCTCGTTTAAAAGATGTTATTCTCGTTGAAATAATTATAAACCATCCCTCCCTATGAAGATGTCGATAAAATTTACAAAATAATACATCATTGTTCTCTATCAGCCTCTTAAAGAAGAAAAAAACTATTTATTTTAAAAGAAACTTTCAGTAGTTGAGAGAATTTCTTTTCTAACTTAATAATAATCATTGTATTTACTAAAAACTTAGAAATAGTATTATGAAATAAAAATACAGAAAGGTAATCAAATCTTGATAGTAAATAAATACGTAAATATTACAAGAATACAAAATAAAAATATTGCTCAATTATTAAGGTTGTATTTTATAGACAATTTATATTTTTTATTTCGTTTTTCTAGTTTAAACCTTTTTAAGTTACAATTCCATGAGGATGGGTTTCTCTTCTACCAGTTTTCTACAAAAAATTTGCTCTGAAGGTTTCTAGAACTATAAAAAACATAAAATTAGTTCGATTACTGACAGAAATTGTAATTTGAGTTTACCTTACACTACAGATAAATTTATCTGGATAGATTGAATTAATTAATAAAGTTTTTAAATTACATATTAATAATTTTTGTATTCCTATTCTAAAAAGGAAATATTATCATTGATACGTCAGTTTTTCTCATAAACTCATGAGTAAAAAAGGGATGTTGGTATACTAATTATAAAAACGACAAATACACAAGGTATAACGAAATAAGAAAAAAAATGTCTCCTTATCTCACATTATCAGAGTTTACTATCCTAATTTAGTTTAAAATAACTCATGTAGTGCAAGATAATCAATTAATTTTCATATAAAATGCTTATTGACTTCAAGTAAAAAGTTACTAACCTCAATTTTGTCTCCGTTTTCTATCATTTTCTTGCAACAAAAGTTGAATGTCTTCATTTAAACTATTTATCTTATGTTTAGTCCTTATTCTGCTTTGTTAACATCTTGGTGAATTTGAGGAAATGAGAAAATCATTAAAAACACAGATACGTGTTGCGAGGTTTAGGTTTTTATAAATCAAAGCCATAGATAAAATGGCGGCCAATAGCACTATAGCACAGCCCATTGCATGCTTTTGTAGAAACTCGACGGGTTTAGCAAAATAGCACAAAAAGCTTGCTATAGCAAACGTCATGAGTACCCCTAATATATAATTATTGTGTCACAGCTGGTGTTAAAATCCGGTACCCAGAGAACAGTGCATCCATTTTTTTATCCTAACGTATCATGATAATATTACTGAAGTTAATTTTTTACGTTTCAATTAATGCTTTATGAATTTGAATTATAGATTTTTTTCTTGAATAAAATATACAACTAGAACGCATTATGTGCTAATTTTTTAATCTGTTCTTATCGCCTCCTGATCTTATTCATATTTCTTATGAAGCAATTCAAGGTGATCTTATCATCTTAAATTTAGACAGCTTTCGTAGATTGACGTGAATTTCTTATGGTTTTTAACTTCAAGTGCTCACCAACAATCTATACAATAGGAAACGGCTTCTGTGTTTAACGGAAAAAGCTTTCTGTCTTAAGAGAAATAGAAACTTTTTGGTTATTTTTCTATTACAGTACCAAAAAAAAAAAATTATTAAAAATGTCGCTCTGATGGATACCCAGCTTTTGCTCTCCTTGAAGTATGGTGGTTGTCATATTCGGTATTTTTGCATGAGAATCCGGAAATTAACGCCTGCGATCATTAAAAGAAAATCCAGCTGACCGCACCTATATTTCATAATCTTTGATTCTTTTCTCGAACTTCCCATCTTCTATTAATATCTTTAACCTACCATATTTTGATTGCGTATGGTTAGTGTGTGGAAAAATATCAGGTAAAGAAGATATGTATAAGGCAAAATTTTTTTATTTTTTTATTTATTGAAATTTACAACTGTATTAGTAAATATATCAAGTAAATTGGCTCATAATATAGATAATATACATGAAAAGACATGAAGAGAATATGCCCATTGGCAACACTCCACTAGGTAATCTACACTAGAAAGTCTCGAGGCCATCTTCTTTTCAGACGCCTCGGAGGATTGTCAGGAATGGTAGAGGAAGCTAGGATTGAAACTAGTGGGTTAATGTGGGAGTGGAGTTTGTCATGGAAGGAATGATACCTCGTACGGGCCAAATCAGCAACATATGGGACATTAAGGTCTTTACGGATGAGTTTGTTGGTGACAAAATAAGGAGCATTGAGGATTTTTCGAAGGATTTTGGATTGTAGGGATTGAATACGGGAAGAATTTGATGGTTTAGTAGAGCACCAAAGGCCTTATGATGGTAATATAGATGATCCTTTTGTAGTTAAGTGGAAGGTTAGAGCGTCGGTCCAGTAAGTGTTGAAGTAAGCGAAAGCGTTGGCCAGTTTCTTGTCGTTTCAGTCTTGTGTGCGGATTCCAAGTTTACACGTATATGTATGAACATCTTTTTGAAAATGTTTACTATTCACATAATTATTAAAAATAAAATATTCTCAATTCGCATTAATATTCTGCAAATTGTAAATTTTGAAGGTTTTAGTGTGTAAGGATAAAGATGTAATTTGACTTTATTTTGTTTAAGAAACAATTAATTATCATGAAATTATGATAATTGAATTATAATTTTATTAGTTGAATAATGATAGAAACTAAACTAATTTTTAATAATATATGGAATAAATAATTGTTTTCCTTTGTTGTGCTTTCTCATGTTTTTATCCTGCGGAATTGAAATATGTGTCGTATCGTGGAAATAAACAGTACAAAAAATGTTTACGGTCAAACAAAGTACAGTTAAGTCAAATGGTGTCGACAGTTTTATCTCTGTTCTTTATGCCATGGCCGATTTTCGCACCTAGCGTTTTCTTTTGTAGTACCACTTTTACGTTATAAGTAACCTAGCCAGTATAAGGAAATTAATTCATTTTAGTCCACATAAGATTCTAAAAACGCTGCAAATTATTACGCAATGGTTTATTATTTCTAAATAACTATGTTAGGGTATAACTTTTTATAGTCAGTTAACTTATATGAAATGAAATGAAAATAGCCTTTATTTATGCACTAATATTACAATTTCTAAAGGTAACAAAACAAAATAACATAATTTCTTTTTTTTTTCTTTTTTTGCATTATAATTTATACAAAACTTTTTGCTATCTTGCATAGGCCTTCCCTTAGGAGTAATAGTCTTTAACACTTCCGTGGGTGACTAGCCTCTCATCCTTTTCCGGTCATATGGGGTCCATTCGGTGACTATTTTTGACCATCTATTGTCGATGCATCGCAGAAGATGTCCAGCCCATTTCCATTTGCCTTTTCTTATTTGCGAGAATGTGTCTTTGAGCCCTGTTTCTTCCTTTATCTTCTTGCATCTGATTTTATCCATCTTTTTTACTTTTAAAATGCTTCTTTCGATGCCATTTTGCCACACCATGATCTTCCTCTCTTGGGCTTTTGTCAATGATCATGTTTGGGAGCCATAGGTCTGGCATAATACATCTATCGAAAACTAGCCTTTTTAGGTTGATACTTATGTTTCCTTTTGTTATGTACTACAGAGACCAGAACTTGTTCCAACCAAATGCTATTCTTCTCTGGACTAGTTAAGTTATATGAAAAGCAACAAATAACTCAAAGGAAAATGTCATATCACCGCATATTTTGGTTAAAAAACACTAATTCATTTTTTCTTAATCTTCGAAAATAACGAAGTTACAAGCATATATATATAAAAGACAAAATTTCTTCTTTTTTTTTTCTTCTTTATCGCGCTTTACTGATTCTAAAACTCTATACATGTTTTTCTATATCTTAAAAAAAAAAACAACTGATTTTTGGGTGTATTTGTGAATAAAATTAAATTTTTTTCTTGTTTATAATTATTCACTTTTTTTTTAGTGGTTAAAAACACTAATCGATTTTGTCTCTATCTTCAAAAATAACTGAGTTATTGAATTAAATCACTTCTAATGGACTGGTCTTTAAAAAAAAAAAAAAAAACCCAGCTGATATATCGTCTAGGTGTTAAGATCACCGTAGCAAGCCCTAGTATTTTTGTGGCCTAGTACTTCTAAAAAATTGGACCTATTCACTTGAACTCGTAATAACACGTTTTTGTTTAAAACTTAAATACGAAAATTTTCACGTTCGCAATACTTTTCTTTACTATATATTTCATGAATAGGTAAATGAAAGTAACAAAAATATGCGTACCGTTAGTTGGAGTTAGCTTGAATCAGCGGTTTACTTTGTGCGAAAACCAGAAATATGTTTAATTGCTGTTACCGGTATTGGTTCAATGAAAGCAGAAACGTATTATGAGCAGCTACAAAGTCTTGTTTTTTACTTAATTGAAATTGTTGCATTTGACCGTTTTCCTGAACATTTCATATCCTTTCTACTTCACCTGTTAGTAACTGGTTGTCCTTGTTTTATTCCTGTTCCTTTGAAATTCACTTATTTTTATTTCACATTTTTCGTAAATACGTCCTTTGTTTTTGAGGATAAAGCGTTTTAGGTGTTAATTAAAGAAAAAAAAAATGATGTTCTATTGTTTGATTATGGGATGCCACCATATGAGTTTCGCTTGGAAGCTGATAGCCAAAAGAAACAAACATACTTTGCCTCCTCTCCAAATGTTTGGAAGAGGATATTGTAAAAATAAAGGATAATAATGTTATGAAAATCAAGAAATGTTTTCAAGGACATAAAACAGAAGGATATCTTCTATAGATGTACTGCGATTTATGGAATATCTTATGACACATTATCCCTCTTTTTTGATTTACGTATAAGAAAGTAAATATAAAAAAATGTCTTCTATCTATAAAACATTAAAATTTGAGATTAAATATGAAGATAGTTGAAAATGACAAGGGATTAATTTTTTTTAAAAATCTTTTTAGTCCACAAGTCCTTGGCGCCGAATGTAATGGCATTAAGGTATACTATATTATTATTACACATTCAACCGTTTTTTACAGGTGTATTTACTTCAGAGAAGGACGAAATATTTTTAGTTTTAAAAGTATAAATCAGTTGTTCCCAACTAGTGGTCCGCGAGATATTATTTGAAAGAGATTTTATGATTACTTTAATGAAATTCAGCTTTAACTTTTACCAAGATTCACCCTCGAATTGCTCAGATACATTAAGCTGTGCGTGTAAACTTTAATAAATAGGTAATAAATAATGCATTTTAAATTTTAGTAATTCACTGAGTTCAATGTTTCCCGGATTCTAGTCAGTTTTTATAGCCTGGTTATTGGTATATTGGATTATCTTAAATATTTCAACTGTAATCACTAATTCATGAACATAAACTACTATTTTAGGGGATTTAAAGTAATTTTTTACTGAACCAAATTACGTGATTATTTTTGCGTTGAAATTTGCAATTGATTTTTACCATAATATATATATATATATATATATATATATATATATATATATATATATATATATATATATTAAAAGTTTTATTATATATGTATTCATTTGAGTGCATAAATTTATTTCTAGGTTCTTTATAAATGAAAAAATTGATCTATATTTTTTACTCAACAATCTTTGTATTCTATTTTTCTTTTCAACGTTTCAGCGATTTGCCATTTTCAAGGATCCTAATTTAATCTGTTCAGTGCATACATAAAAATATATATATGTATTGTCACATGATGAAAAATATAGTTTAGGCTGAAACAAGTTGATGAGGCTGGATTCAGCCTAAAGTATATTTTTTTATATTGTGACAATATATATATATATATATATATATATATATATATATATATATATATATATATATATACACACACACACATACATGTACTTATAATTTTTTTATTTTATGTATGCACAGGACAGATTAAAGTAGGATCCTTGAAAAGGACAAATTGCTGAAACGTTGGAGGGAAAAAAGAAATAGGATTGAGTGTTGAGGGCGAAATATGGATCAATTTTTATATTTAAAAAGAAACTAAATATATATATATATATATATATATATATATATATATATATATATTTCAGTTATGGAAGAAAATGTTTTATTATACTTTAATATTAAATTAAATATGAACTTCGTAATTGTTGAAATACCTGCAATTTTCAAATGCGTTATCAAAGACTTGAGTTATTTAGATTAAATCAGATAACCCGGTTTCTATGTGTAGACGAATATATATTTACAATTTTTTTTTCTAATTTAGGGTTCCTTTTCATTGTACTGATTGGATGAACGGTGTCCGCAAAAGTGTCTTTTTTAGAACAATTGGTATATTTATACCAATGGTTTAATGGCGATTATTTCGCTGAAGAAAGATATAAGTATTTAGTGCGGAAGGTAGTATTGAGATGGCTTTAGTCAAGGCGGAACAGACCAGCTGGGCGTATACAGACCGGATTCCAACCGGGACACTTTCACGTTACATGATCTGACCTTCACCTCTCCACAGCCGCTTTGATAACTGTCTATAGTCGTCTAGGTATCTGGGAGCTCCAATATTTTAACGGTCTCTTGACAAACTGGTAAACGGAAAACTTGGTTCAAAACATAAATGAGAATGTTATCAATAATAGGTAAAAGGTCATTGTGTATTACAAGAATAGAACGAACATCAGCATTATGAATAGTTCGATTAATATTAATCGGTTTTGTAGGAGAAGTGCTAAATTATCAATGAAAAGGAACATCCTATAGACAGACACAAAGCCAATGATGGTGGCCTTGTGTGTCTCCAGTATTCCTACTCCTTTCCCTCTTTAAAAAAACAAAAAAACATTTCATTTTGAGAAAGTCGATATTTGTGCAAAATATATAAATTTTCATTCAATTTTGATAATAAATTTACTTCTATTGAATGGATCCATTCCTCCTCATCTGAAGATAAATATTAAATTATAAAATATATTTTAACACAGCCATATTAATTAAAATTCTTGCTGCAGTTCATTTATTCGTTAGATCTGTGAGGAAATGAGCTAAAGATATCAGTTTGATCAATAAAAATGATTCTATTCATTGCAATTCAGATCGATTTCTATTTATTCCAGCAATTAAGACTAATATCTGAGGTCTTGACATTAAAAAAAAAATCTGGTTCGGGAAATACAGGAAACAGCCGAATAGATAAATCCCTCCCTTGATTCACTATCCCAAGCTCTAGAACCTATAAACTCCTCCTCATCCATTGATGAAATGGTGGCATACTTGTCCTCTCAACTTTTTACTTTCCTTGACCACCATGCTCCTCTCAAGACTTTCACCTTCAAACGCCGCCCCGCACTGTGGATTAATCAAGAAGGTTCAAACGCACCAGAAATACCAACGATTATTCTGCTTTCAGATCAATTCGAAACCTAACGCAATCTTCCTTACGTCGTGCAAAAGCTAAGTTTTTCCATGATTCCCTTTCACAAGCTCCTGATTCCAAAACCAAATGGAAAATCCTGAACAAATTATCCGTTATAAATTCCAAATCCAGCTCCATCTAGGCCGTAACTCCCGACGAACTGAACAAGCATTTAACCGATCCTCTTCCCGTGTTTCATCCAGATCAAACCTCCTTCCTCCTATGCACCTTTGAAGCTAACAATTTCTACTTTCAAAATATTTCACCTGACGACCTACTATCCTCTATCCTCAAATCCAGAACTAATGATTACCTTCCGTCCCACTGAAATGCCTGAGATGGTCAAAAAATTAAAATCAAGAAGACATCGACAGCATCAATTTATGGGTCATCCAGAATAGTCTAAAACTTAATGTAGATAAAACCAAAGCCATTCTCATTGGTTCTAAACATCTCAACTCTCTCTCTCCTGCCACCCTTATTTTACCTCAACGATAAGCCCATCACCTTCCATACATCTGTCAGAAACCTAGGAGTATTCCTTGAATAAAACCTCTCCTGGAATAATCATATCTGCCAAATTTCCATCCTTAAACAGTTCCTTAGGCTACGAGATCTAATACTTATTAAAACCCGCCAGCTCCTAGTTTCCTCTCTCATCTTCCCTTAATTCGATTATGGCTTCCTATTGTTCGGAGGACTGTCAGAGAGGCTTGAGATGAGGCTAAAGAGACTAATGAACTGCTTCATTAGATTCATCTTTGGAATTACCAGGCGCTCTCATGTCTCCACTTGGTACGCTTTATCACCATTAAAAATATTGGCATTTAGAGACAATTTCAATCAGAATGAAACCTACAAATTGAAGTCTATTAAAATTTCCATCGATATAGGTAGTTTAATCAAAATCGTTAAAGCCGTTTTTGAGAAAATAGTAAGAAGGTTCGAAAAGCGTGGTATAATGTGGCTCTTCTGATTAGCTGATTTTAATGAAAATGCTGCTGTAACATAATATTAAGGGATGTCAGGACCTGTTCATATTGCTACTAAAAACTAAAATATTACAAGTTTAATTAAATAAAAAATAGCACACAACCTTATTCTTAGTCCAAAATAAAAAAACACTGATGTGACGTGAAATTTTAATATGTTATGTTCTTGTTGGGTGT